>CM040469.1:24969570-24978159 GCA_022758105.1 Pangasianodon gigas
CTTCGTCTCCCGTTCCTCTTCATGCGTGTCACTTCCTCTCCTGGTGGATGACTTCCTGCTGGAGGCGGGGCCTTTGTGGAACAGATAGATTGGCCTCTGCGGTCCTGAGACAGAAACAACAAGTGAGAAGTGATGAAAAAAACATTTTACAGAAACATACTGATTCGTAAAGTGCACACATACAGTCAACTCCAAAATTATTGGCACCCTTCAGGATAATGTCCTGCAAATGAAACCTGTGTGTGTGTTTGTGTGTTTGTGTCTTACCCAGCAGTCACACTAGAGGGCGACATTTTGCTGATATCGCCCCCCGTGTGCTAACGGATTTCTGAGGTTCTGATAAACAGCAGCAACCCAAATATTAAAGATATTAAAGATATAAAATGTACCTGTATTAATTTCTAAGCATAACTGTGTCATCATAGTTTCTTACAGTTTGCCAGCTCTGAAATTAGCTCCACCCCCTGTGTGTGTGTGTGTGTGTGTGTGTGTGAGATAAAGCAGGCAGAGGTATGGTGTCTGACCTTTAAGGCAGCTCCTGGTGGTGCTGATGAGCTCGTAGCTGGTGAATCCCACCTCGGCGGTGAGGTACGAGCTGAACTGGTCCGGTTTTAGCCGAATGCTGTTGTAGTTCCTGTGGGTGGTTTCCTGAGGGGGGGGGGACAACACGCATCACATAAAAACTGGGATTAGTCTGGGTTTACTCTAGTATGAGATTGGTCTGTGTTTAGTCAGGGTTCAGTAATGGGTAGTTTCCTGAAAATATACACATCACAACAACCTGGGATTTAAGAAGAGTGCATAAGAGGTTTAGTCTGGATTTAGTCAGTCTTTAGCACAAGTTCAGTCAGGGTTTAGTATGGGTTCAGTCAGAGTTTTTATTATGGGTTTAGTATGGGTTCAGTTTTTATTATGGGTTTAGTATGGGTTCAGTCAGGGTTTTTATTATGGGTTTAGTATGGGTTCAGTCAGGGTTTTTATTATGGGTTTAATATGGGTTTATTATGGGTTCAGTCAGGGTTTAGTATGGGTTCAGTCAGGGTTTTTATTATGGGTTTAGTATGGGTTTATTATGGGTTTAGTCAGAGTTTAGTCAGGGTTCAGTCAGGGTTTTTATTATGGGTTTATTATGGGTTTAGTCAGAGTTTAGTCAGGGTTCAGTCAGGGTTTTTATTATGGGTTTATTATGGGTTTAGTCAGAGTTTAGTCAGGGTTCAGTCAGGGTTTTTATTATGGGTTTATTATGGGTTTAGTCAGAGTTTAGTCAGGGTTCAGTCAGGGTTTTTATTGTGTGTTTAGGCAGGGTTTAGTATGGGTTTAATGAGGGTTTAGTACAAGTTTAGTCAGGAGTTGTATGTGTTTAGGGAGGATTTAGTGCGTGTTAGTCGGGGTTTACTCAGGGTGTTTAATGTGTGTGTAGTATGGGTTTAGTTTGGATACAGTGGAAACATTTATATACATGGTGGAGGAAACACTCACACACACACACTCTCTAACACACACACACTCATACTCACACACACTCACAGGTTTACCGTCAGTCTCTTCCTCTTGCTGTAGGAGCTCCATGTCTGGGGCTGGAGGATAAAAGCTCCTCCGGGGTTCAGGTGAGCGTAAACGCGTCTGAAGAGTCGCTGAAGCCCGACGTCTCCCCAGTTCAGCTGAACCCACCTGGTCACGTTCAGACACACGATGACATCATACTCCGCACACTGTGACATCACCACGTCATCACTGTCTGGCAAGTAGTTCCCCTGAAATCACACACACACACACACACACTTCACTTGTACTCAAGCTACAGTTTATATACAGAAACAGGCAATAGTCTGTAGTAACGTAATGATCAAAAACAAACTAAAACCTGAAAAGCAAATCCTACACTAGCAAATCTAAATTTAAACCAACTAACCTACTGAAAGTTAACCTAGAAACTAGAGACTGAATCCCGATCCTTGGTTTGAGAGACATGGCAGACAGAGGGCTGTCAATCAAACATGCTCATTAGAATATTAGGCCACACCCACTAGGACGTCCTCAGATGAGTGAGTTCAGGTGCTGATCGAGTGTTTTTAATCACATTTACATCAAGCTTTAAGTCTAGGATCGTTTAAACATTGTTTTGTATTTCTTGATCAATTACACTCCATGCTCTGCGTGTGTGTGTGTGTGTGTGTGTCACTAAGCAAGAACCATTTTGTTACAGACGTTCTTCTGTTTTACAGCTCTACTCCATTTTGAGTTTGCAGGAGACGTGTTAGAAATATCTAAACACATGATCAGTCTCTCTCTCTCTCTCTCTCTCTCTCTCTCTCACACACACACACACACACACACACACACTCTCTCTCTCTCTCTCTCTCTCTTACCTTCATGAAGGACACATTGTTAGGGAACACCCCGGGGGCAGGAGGCAGTAAGGGAGGAGCAGCGATTGGCCCCCTACATAGTCTGAAAGAAACAGGGAACGTCCGCAACGTCTCCACCTCTCCATGTTTCTCTTCTGCGTCCCCATCTTGCCTCACTTCCTGTTTCTGCAGCTCAGACAGGAAGTGGCGGAGGTTCTGCCGTGCCGCGTGCACTACACCGCCGTCGATATCCAAGCCCAGGATGTGGGCAGGGCTCCAGTTCTTAGCGATGGCGAGAGTCATGTGACCCACGTTGCATCCGATGTCCAGGACTTTTTTCCCACGGAACCATTCGGGCCGGAACGCCGCCAGACGAGGATCCACGTTCAGACTCGGTGTCCGATAACCGTAGCAACGGCTGTAGGTGCCATAATGGAACTGGCGTCTCGGTTTGCGCTGATGTTTTTGCGCTGACGCATGATGGTTTGCTTCAAGATGGCTTCCTGCGGTTCCACCCACAATGGGTGTGTGAAATGTTTGACTCCGCGCTCCGTCTAAACTCAGCTGCTTATTGGTGGGAGTTGGCGTGATCGAAAGGCGGTCCGAACGGCTGACTGTTCGTCGGCGCTTTCTGTGTTTGGATGGCTGCGCGGTGGAGCTGCTACTTCCTGTCTGAGGAGCGGAGTTTGTGGATCGGCGCCGTGGCAGTATGGGCGGGACCACTTCATCGCGGCAGTTGATGGTCGTGTTGAGTTCGTAGGGTCGTGGCGACTCTTCGACTTGCTCCTCTGGTAAATGATGTGCAGGAAACAACGCACCCTCTTCCTCAGTGCCCTTTGCCTTTTCAGAGTCTGCGGGTTCAAGATGGCCGCCACTGCCACCGTGGTGCCTGTTTCTATGGCGCCGCTTCTTTAAGGGTGACACCAGGACGCCACCGTTGGCGTTTCCGCCCTTGCCGCTGAGGTTTAGCGGGTCAGTGATGTCTCTGGGGATCAGGATCTCGACCGGCTCCCTGCTCTTGGACGGAAGCGGTGACGATTTGGGCGTCTCGGCGTTCAGCGCCCGGTTCACCTCCTCGTCCAATAGGCTGTTGAGATTCAGAGGGTCAAAGATGTTTCCGCCCAACAGGAAGTTGCTGGGCAGCACCGGGTCGCACTCGGAGTTAGCTCTCCGTCTGCGCTTGCTAAATCCGGGATGCTTAAAGCCAGCGCTCATGCTGTACCGGCGTTTGCCGAGTTTCTGAGACCCGGCTTGGGACTGTATCCCATTTTTCGCTTGTAAGAGCTTATTGTTTCCTTTCGCTTGCATCGTCTCGGCGACTTCCTCATCGTGTCCCGCCTCTTCTGTCAAAGCGGGGTTAGCAGGCACTTCTGCAAGCACCATGTTAGCCATGAACGGAGCGCCAATACTGACAGGTGCCAAAGAGGACGGACTCAGGGTCTTGACGCGTCCCGCTAGGTTCTGGGAAGGTGGCGGGTTCAAAATGGCCGCCGCTCCATCTCCTGTTAAGACAGTTTCTTTGTCTATGGACATCTCAATCATCTTCTATTGCTCAATTCTGCATGCATGGGCAAGACGGAGAGAAAGGCGTCCAAAACTGCCGTGGTGATAAAGTTTGCTTTTGTAAACTTGCAGAAAACTTGTCTGCTTATGGATTCACAGATGTTCCCATGTTACTGTAGCTGTGGCTGAACCAGTCGCACTGCAGTGGAGCTGGAAAAACAATCACACACCATACAGTTAATACTAACACACAAATCACCAGTGCTAATCATGCTAATAATTATTAATACTGTGGAAAACTGGAGTCTCAGAGGAGACTAGAGTCAAGACAGACCCCTCCCTCTACCTAACTCTCACTCTCTCTCTCACTCACACACACACACACACACACACACACACTCAGCTCCGCCTTCTTGCTTGTGTTGAGCTGTGGCTGAGAGCTTCCCTCCCCCAAGTTACTGCTTTCTCTGCAAAACACCAAGAAAAACCCCACAGTTCTGACTTCAGCGCCATCTTATTTACCGTCTCGGACTTGTTTGTATCCCGTGACCCTTGAACCCCAAAACAAAAACAAAAAAATACACCAAAAAATAATTCTGTGACGCCCCTTCCAAAAAAACACGCATTTCTCAAACCTTTCGAGCACGGTTAGGACTCGGCATGGTGTGTGCGTGAACCTTAGCGAGATTATTTTTCTATGTTTTCTATCAAACGTGTGAAAATGTGTACGCTTCTGAGCCTTCAAGGCTTCTGTATCTCACTGCTGAGGTACCCACGCTCTTATACCTCACTACAGCCCTGAGGAAACGCTAACGGACAGCCGAGTCAACCAATGACGAACGAGAATGGAATCCGGACGCGTCGTGACGACCAATAGGATTGCTCGTAACGAAGCACGCGCTGCCAGGTCCCGCCTTTACCTCGCGTTAGGTGTCTAAACTATTTGCCTGAAGCAAATACATAACAAAAACAAACAAATATCATCCAAATGAACATAAAATTCAGAATAAACCTACATTCCCGTTACAACAAAGTTGAGAATGATGGTTACTCTTAAAAGCCTTTTAAATTCATAACAGTTTTTTTCAGGATTCTGCACGGACACCAACTTCCCGTGTAAACAACCAGCTACGTTTCTTAGCAAACTCGTTAAATTTGATAGCAGTTAGTTCACCTAAAAGTCACTCTTGCACAAAATAAAAAGCGTTTACCACTATATCGCGTTTTCGTCGACAAGAAGTTATTTTTGCGCACAATCACACCCCTCGACTCAAGATTATTATTTTTCCCACCCATATTCCGGTAACTATTTCCTGCTGTGCCATGATTGGCGGATTGCTCGAGACTAAGAACTACTAGCCAATCACAGCAGAGAAGGCCGCTTCCTTCTGTCCAATCCTAGCACAGAGAAAGAGATTTGTTTGAGACACTTCCGCTTTCCTCTGGGACATGTAGTCCAAGCTTAGAAATGTAGTTCTCAAGGTTTAATCGGAAAAAAAAAACACAATTATGTGCAGTTTTATACATTTATAACACCAATGAATTATTATACGATTAATTATCTACATTTTAACATCGTTGCTAGGTAAAATTATAACAACCTGACGTGTGAAATGTTAACTTTCATGAGATTTCACGTAGCAAAAATAAGTGAATCTTGTTTCAAAGGAAATATCTTGGACTTAATGTTGACTGATTTGTACTGAAGTTTGCAAACATTCAGAGTTTTGGATTGTCTAGTGTTAATAAGAGTGATTCATGCGTAGCTCATTAGCGAGCTAACACGCGGTCTTCTTTTTGTCAAGATGGTTAACGTTCGTTAGAAAGTTTAATCTGATCTCTAGAGATGTGCAGTACATTAACAACTAACCGAATATTTGACTGAATTGATTGTACTGAGCTAAAGATATCTGCAAGTGTGCACTGACTAACTTTTACATCTTGTCAGAGACTCGTTCAGATCTTTTCATTAGCAGTAACACATCAGCAATTTTACCTTTTGAAGCTGAGGACGAAACCTGCAAAAACAGTAAATAAATAAATAAATAAATAAAAAGCAAACAGATAAATAAATAAACAAACATATATTTCTATACACAATATACACAAATATATACATAATTAAATGTGCGAGGAGATAAATAATTAAAATAAAATAAATGGTTGGGGAAAAGGAAATGCTAAACTGAAACTTCTTCCCTTAATCGTTCATTTATTTCAGAATGTATTTCTGTATTTATTTTCTTTAGCGCAACATGATAATGAGAGGATATCAATCAAACATCAGTAGGCGGAATTTAAACCATCATCAGCTGATCGCTGTAAAAGTGCTGCGCTTGCCTGCGTCTGTGTATTAACTTTAGGATAGATGATAGATGGATGAAGTCAGGCTAGCAATGGTCACAATTGGATTTATTAACTTATTTATTTATGTATTTGTGTTTTCAAATATTCTATCAGTCCTGATGTGGAGTTAGCGATGTTCGGATGATCTGATCTCACGTTAGCTCAGCTGCATTCGCGGCAGTTGTCTCTGATGTCTGGTTGGTTGGTGGCGAAGAGGGAGATCTTGATGGGATGGAGGTCCATCTCACCACCTAGCTTTCAGAAATGGCTGTCTGTGAGATCGTTGCCTCCCTCAAGCTTGAAAGTAAAAAGCTCCTGCAAACAATTTAGGAATAAATTTGTTTATATGCAGCACAATAAATGAGGCTTAATGTGTATTTATTGTGTCCATAATCTGGTTTGTCTGAACCCCAGAAAAGTGTCAGTATAAACTCTCATGTTCTGACTGAAGAAGTGTTTTATTTAATAACTACTGTGTATTTTAGTATTTAGTATATAGTATTTAGCATTTATTAATAGGAAAAGTGTATTTATGAGGTGAAAACTGGACTTTTTAATGACTCTTGGGAGTTTAGGAGTTACTAAGAGAGAAGGCACTAAATAAACTTTTACACATAATTCATCCCACAAAATAATGGTAAAGGAATAAAACATGGAAAAAGTCCTTTAATCATAGGTACAAGTGAGTCATTTGCATGTATTTGCGGACAGGGAACTGTAGAGAATTAATCAGCATCTGTGTTATTATTATTTTATAACACTTTATAATAGTCTAAGAGAAAAAAGAATCGTAAATAAAAGATCTGAATCATTTAGTGAACCGAGCCAAGTGAGTCGACTCATTAAAACGATTCATTCCGCACGTGACCTGTTGGCGGGATCTTGAGCGCGCGCGCGAGGGGATTGTGTCAGTTTTTCTGTCAGACTGTTAGCATTTAGCTAAAGACAAACGATAAAGAAAACATCGCGCTTTAATGAACTTTTAACACATTATATTTATTTCTGGTGACTCATTCTGAGGTAATATTTGCTGCAGTTTAAAAAACTATGAGAAAAAAATAGTTTTAAATTTTTTTTAAAATGAATTAATCAGTGGTTGCGGTAAAGCTAATTAACTTAGCTAAAAAAACTTAGCTAGTAACTTAGTAGATAAAGAAAGACCTTTGCAAAATTATCAAATGGATAAAATTAGAAAATAGAATCGTGTTAAGGTTATTTATTGAACTATATATGAGAAATGGTGTGAGTTTAAACTCCAGAATAGATAAAATAGCTCAGCTTGTAAGATATATAGTAATAATAGTAATGATAATAATAATATAATAAGTGTATTTTGATGATAATTTATTAATTTGCTTTGTGTATATGAAGGTAAGAAGGAGAAATCCATATTAATCCCTCTAATGGCCAAGACAGATGAGAAAATCATGAAAAAAACAATGGAAAAACACAAGAAACGTGTGATGGATGGAGAAAAGGATGGAGAACCGAAACCAGATGAAGTGAAATCAGGTAAAAAAACGAAGCGTCCCAAAGCCACACACCTGAAAACCCCTGAATCGGTGAAGAGAAAGTCGGGAGAGATGGAGGGAGCGAATGAGAAAAGCAGAACAGGAGAACAGAAAGATGGAGAGAGGAAGAAAGAAAAAGGGAGGGATGTGTCAGGCGATGGAGAGAAGAGAGGAAGGACAGGAAGTGGGGATGAGAACGGACAGGATGTGGAAGAGAGTCGGGTTATAAAGAAAAGCAGAGGACATGAAGATAGCAAGGTGGTGTAGCTGAAAAGCTGTTATATCAGTCACTGATAGACAGAATAAACGAGTGTGTGTGTGTGTGTGTGTGTGTGTGTGTGTGTGTGTTCACAGCAGAGCGTCAGAGTTTGGACCGTGTCGTATTCCTCCACAGTGGATCTCGTTGGTGAGTGGACGTTTCCACGATTCATACACAAAATCGTGTTTCACTCGTTTTCGAGCTTCACGCACACACTCTCACCACAGACTCCAACCATCTCTGCTGCTCCCTTCCAAGCGTTATTTCTCTTCATAGACGTTAATAAGAGATCGTAAACGAAAAGAGAAGATGAAACGACGCTTATAAGTGTTTATTGTGACGGTGAATGAGAAGTGATTACAGGTAGGAGATACAGGTGTGTAGAAAATGAGCTTTATGAATATTAATGTTTCAAAACCTGTGTTTGTGTTCAGGTGCAGACAAGAACCTCAAGCCTGGGACACACAGGTACCGTCTCTCTCTCTCTCTCTCTCTCTCTCTCTCTCTCTCTCTCTCTCTCTCTCTCTCTCTCTCTCTCTCTCTCTCTCTCTCTCTCTCTCTCTCTCTCTCTCTCTCTCTCTCTCTCTCTCTCTCTCTCTCTCTCTCTCTCTCTCTCTCTCTC
>CM040469.1:24998559-25010678 GCA_022758105.1 Pangasianodon gigas
GTCTTGCTCCGTCTGACTCTAAAATTTGTGTAACTTATTTATCGATTAAATGTCTTTCTTAAACAGAAGCTTTGAAATGTATTTTCTATTTAAAATCAACTTGAATAACTCATTTTTATGGATTTACATCATTAATTAATTGTATTGAACAACAATGTGACATAAATCAGCATTTCACACCTGTACACTACAATCAGCTTTATAAAAGATAAGCCTAGACTGTAAATTTGCACAATTTGTAATTAAATGATAACTCAGGTGTAGAATGATCTAAAATATGTGTTACAATCAGTCTTACTGATGAATCAATCATCTTTCTTATATTTAAGCTTCAGTTCTTCTCTTCCTAGCTAAACATTGGTACTTTCACCCAGCTTACTTAATTATAATCTAAGAAGCTACTTCGGGTTTTCTTTATAAAATACAACTATGAAGGGAAATGTTCAACAAACTTACATCATTTAACGGCATCTTAAAGTGATAGTTCACTCAAAAATGAAAATTCTGTCATTAATTACTCACCCTCATGTTGTTCCAAACCCATAAGACCTTCGTTCATCTTCGGAATGCAAATGAAGATATTTTTAGTAAAACCTGGGAGATTTCTGTCCCTCCATTGACAGTCCATGTAGCTGTAGTTTTTTTTTTCGCACCCAAACATTCGTATTGCTTCATAAAATTGGGATTAAACCACTGGAGTCGCGTGGATTACTTTTACGCTGCCTTTATGAACTTTTTGGAGTTTGAAAGTTTTAGTTACATGGACTGTTAATGGAGGGACAGAAATCCCCCAGCTTTCATTTGTGAATAAAATATCTTCATTTGTGTTCCGAAGATGAACGAAGGTCTTATGGGTTTGGAACGACATGAGGGTGAGTAACTGATGACAGAATTTTCATTTTTGGGTGAACTATCCCTTTAAGTGATCATGCTGTGACGTACATGCAAGCTACGAGATATATAAAATTCTTATAAACTGTGACCCAACTTGTGTCATTTTTACCATCAAATTAATACATTTCTATCCAGCACATTATTTTGTTCAGTCTGACTCTCCTGACAATCAACAGTCATTCTAGCTTTCTTCGATATAATATTTCTAAATTACAACTAATAACTAAGAATCTTTAAAATAAATCAGAAACAATCAGAAACGTATTAATGCCTCGAGTAATGTTTCTTAAAAGAAAAACAGAAGTCTGGTAAAATAACTTTACTGGTGTATAAAGTGAGTCATAAGTCAATAAAATGAAGCCCAGTTTAGAGCTGACGATGTTTTAAATAATGGTGCTGAAGTAACTGTAAGAGGTTAGATTGCTAAATTACGTGCTGGAATGTAGATATTTTGAGTATTATTTCGTTGTTTATGTTAGCTAACATCCCGTAGCATGACCGGTTTGTAGTGCGTGTTTCGTTTTAACAGACAAACGGGTATTGACCAGAGTGCCGTCTCCATGACTACAGCGTTACGGAGTTCGAACCACTCTTAAATCAGCTAGAGTTTAGTTTAGGGGGTTTATTTGTGCAGAGTTTTAGCTTTTATGTTGATTGTAGGTTCATGTGTAGTTGTCAAGAAATTTCAAGTGTTCTTGCATTGAATTGTTAATTTATTGACCTCGTTCAGATCTGTATCGGTGTGATATATTGTTATAATTATAGACTGTTGTAACAGTATGTAAAATTTGTGAAGTAATAATCACCTGAATCAACAGTATCTACTCCCAGCTTCACATTTCAAAGAGGACGACATTAAACCCATTTTTGCCTCAAAATTTAAAAAAATACAATACACATAATAAAATAAATACAGGTCTGTTTACTGTTTTACACAAAACGCTTTTCCAAAATTCCAAATCAATCCACATTTTATGTTTCACATCTCTAATATTAATCAAAAAATAAAAAAAACAAACAAGAAAAATCTTGTTTAAAAGATTTTAGTGAAAAAGATTTTCATCAAAAACTCAAATATCTCATCATTCAGCTGTGTATGTTGACTTCCTGTCAATCAAGTGGCACCAATTTTTTATATTTCAACCCCAACAACTTTCATAAATTAAACGTAATTCAGATGAAATTCACAAGCACAACAGCTTTTGAACCAAGGACTTGAACAATGTACAGTAAGATGATTTGGTTCTGTTTGACCAGAATGATTTTGTTTACAGATTTGTGCTCAGGAGAAATTTTAAAATTTAAAAATAAATATAAATGGGTTTAGAGGAATCAGTCTTCAGTAGTTCATCAGAACATCATCAATGTAGCAGATATCAAATGACCACCAAACATGGAGATAACAACAATAACGATATTGTTGAACTTCAGTCAATCGCATGATTAATTAAATGTAAAGGTTTTCAGTGTGGATTTATGAGCAGCAGCTTTGCACAAACTTTGTGTTGCGTTTGTGTGTAATGAACAAACCTTTAAAAGCAATACAGTACATGAGGATCAGATTTACTCATTTAGAGTCATGCCAGATTAGACGTGTGTGTGTCAGTCAGTAGATTTGTGATGTCGGAAAATCACTGTACTGTACTTTTGATAAAATTTTTTACTTTTTAGTCCAGACAAATCAGTGGATGTTTGTCACCTGATGATGTTTATAGTGATGTTTTATGAAATAAACTTTTCTCAACTGTGTCAAAAGTGTGTTTATGTTTTGTATCATAGACAGATATGCTGATGTTGTAAATTAAGCTGTTAGTGTATTAAAAAATGAGTTTAAAAAACATCAAACAGCTCATATATGCAAGTTAATTCGACTGTGACACATCATTATCTTGTTGGAGTAAAAATAACCACCAGGAACGTTCCAAGATGGCCGCCGAGTGGGCAGACTTTACTAGAACAGCTCTGGTTATCTGTACACTTCCTCATTTCTTTTTGACTCTCAATGAATCACATCGTCATATGATTCCCTGTTCAGTGAGTCAATCTCCGGTGCATGGGTTCTCCGTGTGCTTTAATCAGCCGGGATCAGAACGAGGCTCTCAGCTGATTGCGTATGTTCTTGATCTCGAGCTCCAGCTGCTGAATCCTGCTGTCCCGCTGACGGAGCTGCTGCCTCAGAGATCTGATCTCTTCCTGCTGCTTATAAAACACATTCAGCAGCTGAAACACACAGCGAATGTACAGAAACTCACACTCAGCTAATTCAGGTCAGTACTGAGATAAAATTCAAATGAATCTTGCTACCTGTACCTCCTTCTCTGCGGCCGGTGGTGTGTACGCCGCTGACTCGCACCACCGAACCCCACAGTGTGTGTCTCTCCAGCTGTTCCACTGAGTCTCATCCTCCTGCCATTCTGATAGGTCACTGATCTCATACCCTGCTTTCTGATTGGCCGGTTTCTCTGCTCCGTAGTTCACCTGGAGGCTGTCCAGGCTGCAGGCTGAGCGCCCAAGCTGAGCGTCCTGCTCTGGAGCTGGGTACGGGTTCTGCACCTTGCTCACAGGCCTCAGAGACATCAGCACTGGGCCTAGAATCAGAAGGTTTTAAATATATTTACCAGCCGCTAGGTGGCGACATTGCTACATTTTAAACCAAGTAGCTCGTTTGTAGAAATATATTTCACTTTCTATATGTTTATATGTTTTTAATCCTATACTTATATGCTTTGCTTTTTGGTTAGTTAAAGAAGGACTAGTCTCAGTTTCAGAGGCTCCGCCCACAGGACACAGAGCACGTGAGATCTTTTATATGCTTTTCTGGCCACAACTTTCACAGTGTTGAAGGCTGTAATCTGATTGGCTTTCTGAACTTCTGTGTATAGAATTGAACACTGTGACACAGTGGACATTTCAGAGTGACATATAGCGACTAGGCTCAAAACATTCACAGAATTCAGTCTTTAAATGTTACGAAAGCGTTTTGTGTGGCGCAGGTAGTTGTGTGTAAACAAGATGGCCTCACGTGTTTGCGAACCGACTACAGGAAACGATCTGTGATTGGTTGTCTGTCATGTCAGTCAAATTACTTGTGTCTGTGAAAGTATGTGGTTCTTGTGTGTATTTACTGATGACATGAACCAGAATCTCTAACAAAGATACAGGTCCGACTTGTGAGACAAGAAGAACAACTGATTTGAGGTTCCAGGATGCTAACAGTTCTCTCTCGCTCTCTCTCTCTCTCTCTCTCTCTCTTGCTCTCTCTCTTGCTCTCTCTCTCTGATACTTACCTGAAGGAAAAATAAAACTCACACTGGACTAATATTTGGATTTTTCAGTAATGAGTGTTAGTCCGTGTTCTCCAGGTAGATGTCAGGTGGAACCTTAACACTGATTCCAGCTTTTCCTCTGTGAACTTTGGCAGAACTGTGAACTGATTTGTTTCAACAAACTGATATTGTCGTTATCATCACTACAATCTGTTCGAGATGGAGGCTGTTTTGTCTTCTCACCCTATTTTCACTAACTTTGATAGCAGAATCACACGAATGTGATTCTGATATTTTAAAAATGGTGATAACAGGTTAGGAAATGAGTGTGATATGAAAATGTAATTTCAGTTCTGACTTCTGTTATTTGTAAAGCTCACAGTCACAGCTGACAGTGCAGCATCTCACCAGCAGAGGGCACTGTGATCAGTACCACCCTCACCTGTCTGTCATTAACACTCATTAGCATTAACACTCATTAGCATTAACACTCATTAGCATTAACACTCATTAGCACTCTGTGTGTACGCTGTGTATATTTTCAGCGTCTGCTTGAGAAATCCTGCTCCGTTCTGATCGTGTTAAGAAGTAGGTGTTTAGGGGGGTTTTGATTTTATGCTTTGTTTTTTTTACTCTTGTCTGTTTTTGTTGATGTTTTTTTATATCAGGATTTTATTTTGACTTGCTTTTCGATCATAATCTTTTTTGGTTTGCTCTTTATAAACCCCATCTGCCGCACCATCTTGTTTTTTTTTTTGCCTATTTACTTGTGTTTCTAAATTCTGGAACAGAGCACCTCTTGATTTTAACCTATTTATATATTTGTTGAGTTTCATTTCCTGTTTAGTTTAAATCTGTAAAAGGAATGTATGATGAACAGATCAGCCATTTTGTCTCCACCTCACCTTTGTTTTGCCCCATGAGCCACTCCTGAGCCGTCATGGCTGCCTCGTTGCTCGGCGTCATCGGATAAATGTCCTCCTGAAAGTCCTCAGACTGGAAACCATGATCAGGATTGAATAGATGTATTAAAGATATTTGAAATGAAGTATGTTTAGAAGTTTGAGTCGTTTACCTTTCGTGGTACGATAAAGGATAACGGTTCCACGAGGTCTTTAACCGTAACGAGGCGATAAAAGCGAAACACTTCACACTGCGCTGTGTCTAACCCTCGCTTCGGCATCACACCTGCTCCAAATAATAATAAGAAGAATCAGAAGAATCTAGAACGTTTCTCACAGTGCCTCTGTAGAGTGAAGTGTGTGTGTGTGTGTGTGTGTGTACTTACCCAGGCCCTTGTGTGGTAGTGGAGAACGATATTCTGCCAGGAAGTGTATATACGGTTTCTCCGCACTCACCTCATAGTACCGAATATTACCATCTCCCTACAGAGAGAGAGAGAGAGAGAGTGTGTGTGTGTGTGTGTGTGTGTGTGAGTGTGTGTGTATGTGTGCATGTGTGTGTATACCTTGCCAGCCAGGTAGAGCATGTGTGTGTCAGGATCATAAAATGGAAAGAGAACTCCAGAACCTCCATCTACATCCTCCTCCAACAACGGCTCAGATAAATCATCCTTTAACACACACACACACACACACACAACAATGTCAATAAGTCTCAAGAAACATAATTTCAATTTTGTATGTGTGTGTGTGTGTGTGTGTGTGTGTGTGTGTTACCGGGTCCCACAGTGCGAACTGTCTCTGGTTCCACTTGGAGGTTCCAGTTGTGAGCAGTAGGTTCCGGTTGGACAGAAACAGAACCTTGAAGGCCTTATGAGACTCATTACATGACTCCTAAACACACACACACACACACACACATACACACACACACACACCCCCTGAGACACTTCCTGTGTGGGGGTCTGCACTGCTAAAGAAACGTGATATAATTTCCTTTAGTAGTTTGATATACACACACGCATACAGAAACGGATGTGTGTGTGTATATGAAGAGAGAGGGAGGCACACACACACACACACACACACACACACACACACGCTGGTGTACCTGAAGCGTGTGTCCTGTGCGCGGCTCGAGGACTCGGAGTCGTCTGTCTCTGCATGTTGTAGCGATTCTGCTGCCATCCTCGCTGAAGCTCACACTCGTCACCAGGTCAGTGTGTGTGTGTATCACACACACCGGCGTCTTCACCACCGCCACGCCCACATGGTCCACACGCCACACACACACCTGCAACACACACACACACACACAGCATTAAGACACACCAGAATATGTGTATATGTGAGTGGGTCTGTGTGTGTGTGTGTGTGTGTGTTTGTGTTTGTGTGTGCGTGCATACTCGATAATCGTAGGCGGAGCTTAACAAAATGTTCTTCGCGGTTGGATGCCACTCGATAAGCCCCACCCTCCGGACGTGGCCTAACAACTCCTTCTGTGGTCTGATCAGATTTTCCTTCAATCCATTACTGGGAATCTGCCACACTTTAACCTACACACTCACACACACACACACACACACACACACACACACACACACAGAGGAATGGAGAGATGGTGGGATAGAGGATAGAAGGAAGAGATAATAGAGAGATATAGATATAGAAGAGAAATGATAGATGGAAGGATGAAATGATCATGTACTAGATACAAAGATGGAGAGTTAGAGGAATGAAAGGATAAAAATGAAGGAATAGAAAAATAGGGCATGGAGAGATGGAGGATACGGAGATGGAGAAATGAATGGAGGGATGAGGACAGAGAAACAGAAAGATGGAGAAGGGATAGAGAAATGGAGATGAATAAGTTTGGCAGGATGGAGTGATATAGACATTAATATACAGAGGAAAGGAGGCATGATAGAGAGATGTTTGAAAAGACGGAAGAAGGGAACGATCGAGTAATGGAGAGATACAAAGATGGAGTTAGAGATGAGGGATGGAGAGATGGAGGGATAGAAAATACAGGAATGGAGAGATGGAGAAATCAATGAATGAAGAGATGAAGGCACAGAAACAGAAAGGTGAAAGGATGGAGAAATGGAGATGGATGAGGATGACAGGATGGAAAGAGGAGAAAATGATAGACAGATGAACACCTGCCAGCCAATCAGATGCGAGTATTTTACACAGTGATGGTATAGATCTCAGAGTTTTGTAGATCAGTGTTTTTATCCAATCATATTTCCCCATCAAGGCTACATCATTCCTGACTAACACTCGGAGACGATGGTAGCTGTTGCTGAGTATGGTTGCCATAGCAGCAGTAAAGCCGTTTCCATAGCTACCAACCGTGCAGTCTTCAGAACAGGAAGCTATACGCTGGTCATCAAATGGATCCCACTTAACATCCAGAACCCGGGCGCTGTGACCACACACACGGGGGTGATGAGGGTCCACACGGCCTTTCTGTAACACACACACACACACACACACACACGGCCCATGACTGCGTGTGTCTGATTGGTGTGTTGTTGATGACATCATTCTGTTGTTCCTCTTTGCCATTCTGAGACATGCGTTACATTAAATCGTACAATAAGAATCATGCTCACGTCACGTATGGAGATGATGATGAAGGCTCCGCCCCCGGCGCACTCAGTGACCACCGCCATGAAGCACGGATTGACGGCACAGCAGTGGTTGTCATGGACACCGCGGGTGATTGGCAGGCCATCGTAATTCTGGCCCTTACTCGCTGGTTTTCCGTAAACGTGACGGAACTTTGAGCCGTGGTATGGAGGCTGCCACGACATCTACACAAACACACAACTGATCATATCAGTGACCCACAACTGCTCTAGAATCTAATATCAAACCTCAAAACTACAATCTAATGTCAGAGCCCGAGAACTGCTCTACAGTTATGGCATGGGAGCCCTAGAAAAGCTCAAGAATCTCATGTCAGAGCTCTAGAGCAGCTCTATGATCTAAATGTCTGAACTCTAGAAAAGCTCTATAATCTAAAGTCTATAGAAGACCACTAGAATCTCAATGTCAGAGCTCTAGAACTTTCCTAGAACTTCGATATTTAGATTCCAGCACTTTCTAAAACTCTGACATTGAGATTCAAGAGCTTTTCTAGAAACTCTATAATGTCAGAGCTCTAGAACAACTGATCTAATTAGGGTCTAACATCAGAGCTCTAAAAAAAAAAGCTCTAGGGTCTAATGTCAGAGGTCACCAAACTGGTATCCAGATAATGCTGGAGCTCCAGAATCTAATGTTGGTAGAGTAGAAAAGGTCAAGCATCTCATGTCAGAGTTCTAGAAAGCTCTAGAATCTAAATGTTGTAGCTCTCGAATCCAGGGTCAGAGCTTTTTATACATCATACCATGTGCTCTCCTTGAAAATCAGGTTGAATGTAGGATGTTGGAGCGTTCCTCGGTTTGTCCTCCTCGAGGAACCCTTAACGATTTTAGGTAGAACCCAAGAACAGAGTGATTGTTAGCAGAGAGTGTATTGAATAGATTCCTGTCAGATGTTTAGGACCCGTAACGTGTGAGCTGCGTTAGCAACGCCGGGGACAAACCCGTCCTGACTGATTAACTACTGTTTTTTTTTTTTAGATATTTTTTCTCGGGTTCTCATTCTGAAGAGTCTCACAGCGCTCCATTTGCTTGCGTTTTGTTTGTCAGTGCATTTTAGTGAAGCGCAGACTGGAACAAAGCATTTCTAATGAATTGCAGATAAAAAAAGATCAGAGATTAAAGATAACTGAATGTAACTGCGCTGAAATGACTGAAGTAGAGAGACATTTCCTTTGCAAATCAGGAAACTTGTGACTACGGGAGTCACTTGCGCACACACACACACACACACACACACACACACACACAGACCACTGTTGAGGTTTTCTTCAGGCTGAAATACGAAGAATGTCTTCACCGACTGAATACAGTAAATATTTAATGAGTGAAGAGTTGTGTTACACCACAAGACAAACATCTCTCTCTCTGCCTCACACACACACACACACACACACACACGCAAATATAACACAAATACAGTGTTGATTTTTGTGGGGATCTTTTTCATGTCCCCGTGAAATGAAAAATACACATTTATACAAAAATTAAAGGTTTTATTTGAAAAGCTAGAAATAAAACCTTACAGCTCTCAACAGTTTTTTTTTGTTTGTTTTCTTCAGAGAAAAACTTCAGATGTTTCTTAATAGAACACAATTTCTCCAAATAATTTTATTTCAATTTCAAATAAAAAACCCAAAGCCTTACTGCCTCAGTCTGTAATATCCTGTGACTTAATAATATAATTGTGATTGTTTCCGTAGCTGGCTAATGTGTTCAGAGATACAGTACATATACATTATTCTAACTCAGCCGAAGACAACACAGTGACTCGACTCTTGTAAGTTTGAGGTCAGGTGATCACATGAACATGAACACTCAGAAACCATGACAACGTTTTCGTTCTGCTCTGTTTGGGAAACCGTTTCAGTTAACATCCACATCGCTATAGTGACCATGTGACATCACGTAGTGATCTTTTATAGAAAGACGTTATCAGCTATCTTGTGCTCTAAAATAACTAAGGTGTAAAATTAGCTTTATTGAGTTACAGTAATACACAAATCTGTGGAATAGAAATATTCTTTAGAGTGAGTGAAATACGACGTGTGTGTGTTTTACCTTAAAGACGGTCATGAAGCCTGCAGTCACGCCTTCGAACATCTGAGAGACGAGCCACTGCAACAGGAGACTGTGTGTGTGTATGTGTGTATGTGTGTGTGTGTGTGTGTGTGTGTGTGTGTTCATGCATAAGTCATCATGAGTGGAATAAAATAAAGCACAAAGCAGCATTGAGGTGATTTTCATTTCTTTTATTACAGGCTTGTACAGGCAGCCACACAAATTATTATGCTTTATGTAAAATATGAAACCTACACACACACACACACACACACACACACACACCCCTACTGACTTGCAGCTATGTTTCATACTGAATGTTTCCAGTAGGTTCCATCACTTGTGTGGTTCAATGAGGAGAATTATGAGCAGTAATGCATCAGTACTGAGTCAGCTCGTCCAATCAGCGATCAGGAGGCGTGGCCATCTGTTTCCAGCTCATCCGTGATCATCTCTGAGATCTGTCTAAACGACGGCCTTTCCTCCGGTCTCTAAAGAGCAGAGAAAATGTAAAAAAACAAGCTGTTTAGGACGAATATAAAGTCAGAGACTGTTATTATGATGTTTATGAAATCATATGTAGCTATAACATGCATGGAACTGTCAATTTTAGTGTAAAAATAATTATTTGATGGATGTACATAAAAGATAGATACATTGATTTTTACACATAATTTAGATTAATTTATTTTAATTCATTCATTTTTTAACTTTAATTAGTTTTATTGTTGTTTTATTGTTCATTTTTTACAAGCTAAATTAAGTGCAAATGTAATCAAATAATTTCACTTTATAGGATTACTTAGACTTATAGATAGATAGATAGATAGAAATAGCATTTTAAATGTTACAAGTTCACCAGGAGCACTGCATGTTGAAACACCCACCCACACACACACACACACACACACACCCCCACCCCCACCCCCACACAAACACCGCCCCCCCCTACCCACACACACACACACACACACCCACACCCACCCACACCCACTTCCTGTGGTGGTGAACATCACAAAAATCCCTCCAAATAATGATGCTGAAGTTAAACTTTGCTGTATGTTAACGGCTCTGAAGAGAGTCTTTGTAAATCTACACTCATATAAAATACTCACTTCTCCATCTGTAAAATTATTTTTTAAATAATAAAATAAAATAAGGTTAATTAGGTTCATTACATCTGAGTGTGAATACTCGTTTCTAATAAGTGGATGATAAACCTTTCTTAGTCGATAATAAAGCTTTCTTACACAGGAAAAGGTCTGGAAGAATACCGGTTATCTGCGTCTCACCTCCTGCCAGCACTGCTGCATGATTTCGTAGATGCACGGCGCAGCTTTTTTGGGGCGATAGAGGCGATGACCCTGCATCACCATGGTTACGACCTCATGGTTCAGGTTGTTCTCAAACGGCATCTTCCCCTCGGTAAACACCTCCCACATTAACACACCTGAGAACACCAGAACGAATGATTTAATTATTATTATTATTATTATTATTATTATTATTATTATTAACAGGAATACAGGTGAGTTAACCTGCGCTAATCTTACTGAACATGAAATAAAAATACAAATACACCTCAGAAAGCTGTATTTAATATAATTAATGTTTAAATTAAACTAATTCTCTGATATACAGATGCATTGTTTAAACTTATTTAGGTGCACCTTGAGGAACCATAATGTACCTGTACAGTACCTTAATAAACTCAACTCTATTTATGTAATTTATCTGATATAAAGTAGGAATACTAGTTTCTAAAATGCTTATCAGGTTTACCTGTGGACAGGTGTTGTTTTTAGAGCAGAGCATTATATCATGTGTAGTATCTGATATTAAGCTAACATCATAAATTATAGACCATTTTTAATATTTTACTTTATAAAGTTACACTATTATTTAAAACTTATTCTGATGCTTTCATGTAGAGAAAACTAAAAACCTCACCGAAGGACCAGACGTCAGACTTGCTGCTGTATCGGCAGAAGTTAAAGACCTCAGGTGGAGACCACTTCACTGGAAACTTTGCTCCTGAGGAACTGAGGTACTGATCGTCCAGAACATATCTGGAAGTTCAGGTGTTGGAAATCAGAGATTATTTGATATTTCTATAACAAAAACAGTCCTGGATTTGACAACATAGTTTCTAGTATATAGTAAAATTAGCGCAACTGCCTCGTATTCAGGTTCTTTTAACAGGTGTATCTGTGAACAGGTGTAATTTTACAGTCAGGTGTACATGGGGACAGGTGTAATTTTAGAGTCAGGTGTAATTTTAGAGTCAGGTGTAATTTTAGAGTCAGGTGTACATGGGGACAGGTGTAATTTTACAGTCAGGTGTA
>CM040469.1:25041973-25052405 GCA_022758105.1 Pangasianodon gigas
TCACAGTCAGTGTGAGGGGGAATAAAAGTGTGTGTGTGTGTGTGTGTGTGTGTGCGTGTGTGTGTGTGTGTGCGTGTGTGTGTTTTGCAGGTACGTGTTGGATGATCAGTACACGAGCTCGATGGGCTCCAGGTTCCCGGTGAAATGGTCTCCACCTGAAGTTCTGCACTACAACAAGTTCAGCAGCAAATCTGACGTCTGGTCCTTTGGTATGCGCACACACACACACTCACACACACACTCACACACACTCAAACACACACTCAAACACACACTCTCCCACACACACACTCACACACAATCAAACACACACTCTCAATTACAAATCAAATGTTTTCACGGTTTTCAGAGAAACAGGACTGAAAGTAGTTGTGAAGGTGTAGAAGGAAAATCTGCTCTGTCGTGTTTTTCTGGAAACTTTTTACTCATTTTTTTTCAGTAAAATCTCTTAAACAGAATATTATTTATAATTTCTTTCTTTATTACTGAACGACATCATCTCTAAATGTTCTGTAAGGAATAAAACACTCTGTGTGTCGTGCTGTTACAGGAAAATAATCAACACCGGCGTGGTGTGATGAAGCGGCGTCACTGTCACCATACTGAAGCTGATTATTTTCCTCTAACTGCACGTCCCCGAGTGTTTTATTCCTCTTACACCACAGCAACTTACCAACAATTACAACTTTAATTTATTGAACGACACGTCATACTTTTTATCCATTTATAGTTACATTTAAAGTCTGTGAAATGAGTGAGTTCCTGTTGTCGCTTACGTTATAGCAGCTATAAACACTCGTTCCCTCACCAGCCTCTCTTTATTCTCTCTCTTCAAGTTAATAAGATAAAAAAATCGCAGCTTGTTACGCATGTTACTGAGAAAGCGCAAAGAAGCGTAAACTCCTCTGTCCTGAAGATGTCGGAAAACTTAAAGTTACAGCTTTACCTCTGACTGTTACAAAGCGCTGACACTGGAGACTCCTTCCATCAATGTTACTTAAACACATTTCTCCTTACTGAAAACTTCACCATATCAGCGATTTTTTAAAATCAGTTTATTATCAGTGGAGCGTCTGCTGTACACGTCCCTGTGAATGAGCTGTTACTATAGAAACGATAACATATTAGAATGAGTGCATTAGTATAAATTATCTGAGAGTGGGGGGGGGGTGTGTGTGTGTGTGTGTGTGTGTGTTTAGGTGTGTTAATGTGGGAGGTGTTCTCTGAAGGACGCACTCCGTTTGGGAATCGGCCAAACGCTGAGGTTGTGGACGAAGTGACGCAGGGAGTGCGACTGTACAAACCGCACAAAGCACCAACAAACATCTACAACATCATGTACGAGTGCTGGCATGAGGTATACACACACACACGCACATACACACACACACACACACACACACGCAAGCACATACACACACACACACGCACATACACACACACACACACACACACATACACACACACACGCACGCACAGACAAACACATCTACCCATTAGTTTACATAGTAATTATATTATTATATAGTCATTGTAGTAAAGAGCATTGTGTGTGTGTGTGTGTGTGTGTGTGTGTGTTTTCAGAGGCCTCAGGGACGGCCCTCATTCTCCAGCCTGCTGCAGAGCATTAAAGACATCATTGAGGAGTTCACGCTCTAGATGAGACACAAACAACAACAACCACACAAACTGTACAATAACACCACACAACACACCAATGACAGTTTACACCGATCAGCCGTAACATTAAAGCCACTGACAGGTGAAGTGAGTAACTGATTATCTCATTACAGTGGCACCTGTAAAGGTGAGGAATATATTAGGCAGCAGGTGAACAGTCAGTTCTCGAAGTCGATGTGTTGGAAGCAGGAAAAATGGGCAAGTGTAAGGATCTGAGTGACTTTGACAAGCTCCAAATTGTGATGGCTAGACGACTGGGTCAGAGAATCTCCAGAACAGCAGGTCTTGTGGGGTGTTCCCGGTATGCAGGGGTTAGTACCTACCAAAAGTGGTCCAAGGAAGGACAACCGGTGAACCAGCGACAGGGTCATGGACGCCCAAGGCTCACTGATCTGCGTGGGGAGTGAAGGCCCGTCTGGTCTGATCCCACAGAAGAGCTACTGTAGCACAAACTGCTGAAAAGGTTAATGCTGCTCTGATAGAAAGGAGTCAGAACACACAGTGCAGTGCAGCTTGCTGCGTATGGAGCTGCGTAGCTGCAGAGCGGTCAGAGTGCCCATGCTGACCCTGTCCACCACCCAAAGCTCCTACAATGGACACGTGAGCATCAGAACTGGACCACGGAGCAATGGAAGAAGGTGGCCTGGTCTGATGAATCACGTTTTCTTTTACATCATGTGGACGGCCGGGTGTGTGTGTGTCGCTTACCTGGGGAAGAGATGGCACCAGGATGCACTATGGGAAGAAGGCAAGCTGGTGGAGGCAGTGTGATGGTCTGGGCAATGTTCTGCTGGGAAACCTCGGGTCCTGGCCTTCATGTGGATGTTACTGTGACACGTACCACCTACCTAAATATTGCTGCAGACCGAGTTACACCCCTTCATGGCAACGGTATTCCCTAATGGCAGTGGCCTCTTTCAGCAGGATAATTCTCCCTGCCACACTGCAGAAATTGTTCAGGAATGGTTTGAGGAACATGACAAAGAGTTCAAGGTGTTGACTTGGCCTCCAAATTCCCCAGATCTCAATCTGATCGAGCATCTGTGTGACACACACACACAACTACACACACACACACACACACACACACACACTGCACTGAAATGTCCAGTAATAACGACAGCATTGTTGTATTTGTATAAATGTCAAAATATTAGAAGATTTATCTGTATAAAAATATTTTTGTAATAAACAGAATTAAAAACAACTCATCATGCATTTGGGCGTCACTAAGCACTTCCTGTTCTTTCAGTAAGCACTTCCTGTTCCTTTAATGTCATTAATTCTGAGTGACAGTTTCATTAGAAATCACTGAAATCACTTCTTCAATTCAATTCAGTTTTATTTTATTTGTACAGCACTTTTAACAATGGACATGGTCACAAAGCAGCTTTACAGAAATAAATAAATAAATAAATAAATCCTTTCACATTTATTCAAACTCCATCATCCGTAGAAATTCACACTGTCTTATTATTATTATTTTTATTATTATTATTGTTGTTGTTGTTATTAATGGCACTATTAGAATCTATTTGTAACAGTTCACAAAAAATATACGTGTTATTTATTTATTTATTTATTTATTTACATTACAAATCCATAAAATGTTTAATTTTCATTATACTGGTATTATGTACTATTTTAAATTATTATTATTGGTCTTTTCTTTATAATTATAATTATATTATTTTTTTAGTCACATATTTTGTAGAGCGAATTTTCCTGATTTTTTATTACGTCACACCATAAAAGAAACTGAAACTAAAGGTTTTATTTATATATTTTTAGCATCTTTTTTACTGTAATTCGATTAAATATAAATGTATAATTTAAACATAAAACTAAATTTATATTCCTTGTTTGTTTACGCGGCGGCTGACGAAAAAAAAAAAAAAAAAAACCCGTACCGTAGTCCTTTCTTTACGTCTTTTCCGGTGTGCTGTTGTATTATGCAACACTGCAACATCCTGCATCCACCGGGTTTCCTGTCACGATCTGATTGGATGAGTCCGAAGTCCCAGCGCGGTTGAGAGACGGATATTTAGGTAGCTATATAAGTGCCTGATTTTAGAAGTTTAAATTAATATGCGCTAATCGTGAATTAAGTTATAGAATAAATGTCAGTTAGGATTAGTTAAAGTGTAATATACTTATTATGTGCTTCTGTATATGTAGACACTGAAAATGTGATCTTAGCAAGTGAAAAAAATTAAAGAATCACGAATTTATTTAATATTTCTCATTTCAGTACCATTAAATAATGGTTATTCAAACTATTCCTAGACACGTGTACTAATTTGAAGTATGTCGTACTGCCCTGCATATAATCTACTCATATATAAGATTTTATATGAGCTAGTTTTCGCGAGTGAGTGTTATTTTAAATCAGGCGCACACCACAGTCACCCATAAGAGTGGTCCTGAGGAGGGGGTGCAGGATGTGCGCGGAGGCGGGATAAGACGTCACACCGAAGTAAAGCGCTGGGGGTTCCTCGCGCGCGCCGCAGGGGGGAGAAGAGCCGGCCGAAGCGCTGTGTGTGTGTCTGTGTTTATATCAGAAACATTAAAAAACCGAATCAGTCTCCGATAAAAACGAGTTCTGATCAAAAACAAAACACCGCTTACAGTTTATTTTGTCTCCTCGGAGCTTCCGCGAGCACACAGCCGTCCGCGCGAGCGCCGTTTCTCGTTTTTTTTGGTGAGTATTTAATCCTTTTTGAGTTAGCTTCCCGTTGGGCCGCGTTTCAAACCGCGTCCTGAGGATGTGTAAGTGCACTAGGCAGCGCGCGGGCGCCAGGATCCTCCCTCAGTGAGAAGGGCGCGTGCGTAGGGCGCAGGGAGGCGTTTGGGACTCGGACCTTTTTTGTCTCCTCACATGCCTGTTTCGTCGTTTTTTTTTTTGTTCTTTATTTTCTTCACATCATCTCTTTAAACGACATGAACACTCTCCTAACTGTATTTCCATCAACATCCATCATATTTATATCCCATGATGTCGATTTCGGACAAATAAACAACAATAAAAACGTTTGCAGTCTCATTTGAGGCTCGTTAGCATTAGCATTACACAGCTAGCATGATTTCCTTTTTTTCTTCTAAAGCTTTACTTTAAACGCTGAGTTTTTATTCATAAAACTCTTTTTCGCATTCATATGCGTGGTATAATCAGTGTACATGTAAAACAAAAAACAAAACTTAAAAAAATATATACATTACACACAGGAGAAGTGAATATAAACGTATGTAATTAGCTAATGCTAATGTGGCTAAGCGCTGATGGCGCACAGCAGATTTCGGTTAAAAAATAGCTCCACTTCCGGTTTGTTCAGTTTTTATTTTTTTAATTTATTTTTGTTTTATCGAGTTATGGTGATGTAGTCGGTTAGCCTGTTAGCATAGCACAAGCTAACGCAGTGCAGGTTTAGTTTCCGCGGTCAGTTTCGGTTCGGATTAATCGATCACTATCGGCGGCGCGCGCGGATTAAATACCGATTAATCGATTAATTAAAGAACGGAGGAGTGGAGAGAGTGCGCAGTTAGATTTACAAAACCCGGCCTGTCTGTCTGACTGACTGTCTCTCCATCCATCCGTCTGTCTCTCTCTCTCTCTCTCTCTCTCTGTCTCCATCCGTCTGTCTGTCTCTCTCTGTATCTATCCGTCTCTCTCTCTGTATCTATCCGTCTCTCTCTCTCTCTCTCTCTCTATCCATCCGTCTGTCTCTCTCTCTCTCTCTCTCTGTATCCATCTATCCGTCTGTCTCTCTATCCATTCGTCTGTCTCTCTCTGTATCTATCCGTCTCTCTCTCTCTCTCTCTGTCCATCTCTCTCTATCCATCCGTCTGTCTCTCTCTCTCTGTATCCATCCATCCGTCTGTCTCCATCTGTCTGTCTGTCTTTCTTTCTCTATCCATCCGTCTGTCTCACCGTATCCGTCTGTCTTTCTCTATCTGTCCGTCTCTCTCTCTATCCATCCATCCGTCTGTCTCTCTCCATTCGTCTCTCTCTCTCCATTCGTTGAAAACATCTTCATAAAACTGTTTCATTCAGTTCTCACAAAAAATCTAAACAAACGTAAAGACGGCGTGTGAACAGAAATCACAATCACCTGAGCGCGAGGAGAGCGTGGCGAGGAGAACGCGAGGAGAGCGTGGCGAGGAGAGCGTGGCGAGGAGAACGCGAGGAGAGCGTGGCGAGGAGAGCGCGGCGAGGAGAACGCGAGGAGAACGCGGCGAGGAGAGCGTGGCGAGGAGAATGCGAGGAGAACGCGGCGAGGAGAGCGCGGCGAGGAGAGCGTGGCGAGGAGAATGCGAGGAGAGCGTGGCGAGGAGAATGCGAGGAGAACGCGGCGAGGAGAATGCGAGGAGAACGCGGCGAGGAGAATGCGAGGAGAGCGCGGCGAGGAGAATGCGAGGAGAGCGCGGCGAGGAGAATGCGAGGAGAGCGCGGCGAGGAGAGCGCGGCGAGGAGAACGCGAGGAGAGCGCGACGAGGAGAGAACGCGAGGAGAACGAGAGGAGAACGTGGCGAGGAGAGCGCGGCGAGGAGAACGCGGCGAGGAGAGCGCGGCGAGGAGAGCGCGAGGAGAGCGCGAGGAGAACGCGAGGAGAGCGCGAGGAGAAGGCGAGGAGAAGGCGAGGAGAAGGCGAGGAGAACACGAGGAGAGCGCGGCGAGGAGAGCGCGGCGAGGAGAACGCGAGGAAAACGCGGCGAGGAGAGCGCGAGGAGAACGCGGCGAGGAGAAGGCGGCGAGAAGAAGGCGAGGAGAGCGCGGCGAGGAGAACGCGGCGAGGAGAGCGCGGAACCGGCGCTGAAGAAATGATTCAATAATTATACTAGTTTAAAATAATTTGCATCCAGAATTTATTTTCTCTTTATTAATTTTAGGTTTAAATCTTCAGAACGCACACGTCACACCCCGAAACACACGGCGCGTTTGAGTCACTAACTGTAGCGAGTCGATTCAGAGTCGAGTCGCTTTCTCACTTAGAGTCGCTCAGAACCGGGTCGCTCAGGCGCTCTCGGACCCGAGTGTGAGCGAGTTCTGTCCCGACCCGCGGGGGTTCGACTCGTAAGATGATGTAACGCTGTTACCTGTAGCGTCTTCTGACTTCAGTGTGTGTGTGTGTGTGTGTGTGTGTGTGTGTTTCAGCATCCCACATCCAGGTGACCTGAAAGAGATGGTGATGGAGAAACCGAGCCCTTTGCTCGTAGGGCGCGAGTTCGTCAGGCAGTACTACACACTCCTGAACAAAGCGCCCGATTACCTGCACAGGTGAGACGAGTTAAACCGAGGAGAAGCTACACGAGTTCATCCCGCGCAGCACATTCCTGAATCCACTTCCTCATCCGTCTGTTAGTGTGCGAGAGTCGAGAAGCAAACGTGAACGCAATACTAATAATAATAATAATAATACTACTAATAATAATAATAATAATTAGCACTTTTATAAGAAATTGTGTGAAACTGAGACTATTCGTAGGAAAAGCAAAAATAAAAACATCAAACAAGACACGATTCCTGACAACACGCAGTATGAAATGACGTTTCTTTTACGCGGTATACAAATAGCTACGCTTCTTTTACGGGATATACAAATAACTACTCTTCTTTTACGCGGTATAGAAATAGCTACGCTTCTTTTACGCGGTATACAAATAGCTACGCTTCTTTTACGCGGTATACAAATAGCTACGCTTCTTTTACGCGGTATACAAATAGCTACGCTTCTTTTACGCGGTATAGAAATAGCTACGCTTCTTTTACGCGGTATACAAATAGCTACGCTTCTTTTACGCGGTATAAAAATATCTACGCTTCTTTTATAAAAATAAAAATAGCTACTCTTCTCTTAACTATATCTGCAGTTCTCTTTGCAGAACAGACGATCCTCACTGCTGCGTCTTAACAAGCGGTCCTTCATCAACGTTTTTTCTGTACAAAATAGTGACAGTCACATGATACAATTTTTTCTTGTTTACTCTCGTAAGAAAATACTATCTACTACCTGTAGACATCGGTCACGTGTTAATCATCACCGATATCCATCACGCGCAGCTTACGATTAATAACAACAATAATAATAATAATTAATAGTAATAAAAGCAGCAGTAGCTACGTGTAACCAGAGCGACAGATTATTGGTCCAGGTGAAGGATTATTATGGGATGTCAGTGGCACTGCAGGGAATTTCAGTGGTGCTGATGGACAGGACTTGTGCAGGTGATGTTTCCTGACAGAATTGTGGCGAAACTCTGCTTGGTTACCATGACAACGTCGATTAGGTCTGAAAAAACGTACCGTAATTCCGTTCCTTTAAAGTTTAAAACCAGTCTGGTGCACAGTTAGTTCTAGGATTGCGGTGTTCTGTCCAATCAGGTTCATTACAGTCGTATAGTTCTGTCACGATAATTACGTTATCGAATTATCGCACGATATACGGACACGACCTCGATATCGCCCGTCGTGTTTACATGTTTACATAAGAACGAATTTCATCAACATTTGAGCCGTTCATGCTGCTCCTGTCCTCTCGGCTGCTCTAAGGCTGTCAGATTAACGTTCCAACTTCGATTTATTCGTCGAATTTAAGATATAAATGCACATACATGCGCACGTGAGATTAATCACACGCATAAACACAACGTAAACGTAATATTACAGCTCGCTTCTGCGCTAAATGACGCAAATACACGAGTGACGCTGAACTTCAGTAAGACGCTCAGTAGAATGCTAAGTGAATACGCTGTTTCCATAACAACGAACTAAAACACAGACAATTAATAACTAAACTATAAAGAATTCACAGTATTGTATTATATTAGTGTGTTTATTGTAACGTTATTATTTCAGGAGATCAGATTTTCATGTTTTCGTTGATACAAGTTTAAGTTAATATATAAAATGTGTGAATTTTTTTTATAATTTGTTCAGTTTTTCTCTGAACCTGTTTTCTTTTGATTTAATTTTTTGCGTTTTCTCGCTTTTTCACAAAAACTAAAAACAGTGTGTAAATGAGCACTGGAACTGGCCCGAGAGCCGAGGTTAAATCTTTTGATTTTATACTTTTATGCGTTTTAGGTTAATAATAAACGCACTTTTTTTTTTTAACAGCCAGGTTTGTTCTTTGCAGTAAACAATGTAAGACGGCGCTGTTTGGTTTGTAGTTATTCGTTGCGCCCTCTTGTGGCCTGTTGATTTAAAAATCTAACGAATCCAACATCTGAATATTCTTAAGAATTAAAAGTACGTTGCTTTTTGAAAAAGTGTATGCTCTTCGTTATATCAGTGGCATAAAATGGTTTTAAAATGACAATAATATCATTTATCGCAATTATTTCTGGGACAATATATCGTCCAACTAAAGTAGTTATCGTGACAGGCTTACAGTCGTACTCTGCCTCGGCGTTTGTTGGTGTGTGTTACAGTAACGCTAAAAATCACGAATGTTTATTATTTCCCCCCCTAGCTAGCTGACCTGACGGTTGTTTTTCTCTGAACCTGTTTTCTCTCAGGTTCTACGGGAGGAACTCGTCGTATGTGCACGGCGGTTTGG
The DNA here is from genome assembly GCA_022758105.1 of Pangasianodon gigas. Classification (NCBI taxonomy): domain Eukaryota; kingdom Metazoa; phylum Chordata; class Actinopteri; order Siluriformes; family Pangasiidae; genus Pangasianodon; species Pangasianodon gigas. The sequence goes on from CM040469.1 coordinate 25,051,210, forward strand.
ACGGCAGCGGGAAACCCGAGGAGGCCGTGTACGGTCAGGCTGTGAGTACTACGCACAACAACAAAACTTTAACCGCAGTCGGTATCACAAAAACAATTTCACAAAAGCTGTAATGTGCAGGAGTGTGAAACTGAAACTGAAAGTGTGTGTGTGTGCGTGTGTGCGCGCACGTGTGTGAGGGGGAGTGTTGCTGTGGTGTGGTCATGTGACTCTGTCGGAGCCCTGTTTTACATTTTACTCGCTGGGTTTTGAAATTCAAATATTTCTTTGAGCCAGAAGGAGTAGAAATGAAGAAACACCGGTTTTCTAACGATGATGTTTGTCGTTAATGGCTCACTGAATACACAGATCAGGTTCTGTGCGTGTGCGCGTGCGTGTGTGTGTGTGTGCGTGCGTATGCATGTGTGTGTGCACCACATGCAACACTGAGGGAATAAAAAGTGTAAAATAAAAAAATATGGTTGAAAAGTATGCAAATAAAACAAAAAAAAAGATCAAAATAATAACCTTAAAGCAGTGAGAATGGTGTGTGTGTGTTATTGTTTATTAGAATGTTTATACCTGAAGTTGTGTAGCAGATCTATACTAAAGTCTGTGTGTGCGTGCGTGTGTGTGCCTGCGTGTGTGTGCGTGCGTGTGTGTGCGTGCGCGTGTGTGTGTGTGTGTGTGTAGGAGATCCATAAGAAGGTGATGTCCCTGCAGTTCAGCGAGTGTCACACTAAGATCCGACACGTGGACGCTCACGCCACTCTGGGGGACGGCGTTGTGGTGCAGGTGATGGGCGAGCTGTCCAACAGGGGACAACCCATGAGGAGGTTCATGCAGACCTTCGTCCTCGCACCTGAGGTACACACACGCACACACACACACACACACACACACACACACACGTGCAGCGCATGCTGTTACAGTACTGCTACAGACACACACACAGTGAAGGGGGCGGGGAGGAACAGTAAACATGGTAGCCATGTTGGTAACCATGGTGATGTTTCCTGTCCTGTACTGAGCAGTGTACACAAACCTTTGGTTACCGTGGCAACCACTATGGAAGTATGAGCATGTGTGTGTTAGAAGTCCTGAACAATAAATCTGATTGGGTCACAGATTCTGTGCTGCTGTACAAATAAAGCTTTAGTGTGACCTGTCTCTCTCTCTCACGCTCTCTCTCTCTCTCTGTCTCTCTCCCCCTCTCC
>CM040469.1:25067864-25077864 GCA_022758105.1 Pangasianodon gigas
GCTGAGTCTGGTTCCTCTCAAGGTTTCTTCCTATCACCATCTCAGGGAGTTTTTCCTTGCCACCGTCGCCCTGCTTGCTCATCAGAGACATCACACACACACACTTCATTTTACTTTGTTTGTGTAAAGCTGCTTTGAGACAATGACCTTTGTAAAAAAGCGCTATACAAATAAAAATGAATTGAATTGAATTGAATTTTCAATGCAGCTGTAATTAATGCTGTGCTACCTCTAATTCTTACACTAACCTTAACCTCAGTAAGCAAAACAAAACCTTTTGATTCTTTTGTTTGCTTTTTAAATAAAAGTGGCAAACAAGCAGTTTTTTACGGTGCTCCTAAGGGGACATGGTGATGGAAAAAATATGAGATAGGAGGAAAATTAATATATTTCAATTCTTTTTTTGCGTTTGCTTGCAAAACTTTTGCGTTCTCCAAGAAACTTCTCCGCAATTTTTTTTTTGCGTTCTCTCACAAAGATATTTGCATTCTCTTGCAAACGCGGATATCTTTGCGAGAGAGCGCAAAAGATTTGCACGTGAACGCAAAAGCATTAAAATATAAATTTTCCTCCCATCTCATTTTTTTCATCTCCATGTCCCCTTAGGGACTCCGTAGTTTTCCTCATAGGCACCAGCAAAATTTCTGCACAAGGTCAAACTGTCCGATATTCCTATCTTTGTGGGGACATTCCCGACACACACACACTCCCACCCGTGCGCACACACACACACACACACACACACGTTCTGTTTTCTTACAAAAAAAAGCATATATGTGTTCCCAGGACCCCATATCACCCAGCTGTACATTCTCAGATCCCTGTGTCCCTGAAATAAACTCTTACAGTCACACCTACTCAGTTATAAACCAACCTTTAATAATCATTTACATTTACGGCATTTGGCAGACGCCTTTATCCACAGCGACTTACAAAAGTGTTTTGAAGTCTATCAAAAATACATTCTAATCAAAACTCTAAGCAGACTCAGTCCTTCTGTGAAGTTTGTGTTTAACAAAACAAGTGACGTTCAAAACAGCTAGCTCTAACCTAATGGTTAAAATGCACTGCAGAAAAATACCTACACCGGAGTAGGAACTAAAAAAGGTTTCTGGAACTACAGCCAGGAACCCTGGTCCTGGTTCCTCCAATGCAAAGTTAAAGTTCTGACTTCCAGCATCCCTCAGCTGTGTGTTCAATTAATACAATACACTGAAAATAAGTATGAAAAAGTTCCTAAGGTCTCAGACACCCTTCAGTGGCAGCAAATTACTGATTATTAAAAAGATACAGTTTTAAATCTGACGTCTAAATGATATACAACTAGTTTAATAAACACAATTTCAGGTACTAATAATTATATAAATAATATTAAAAAAGTTAGTGATCACACATGAAACACACTCACTGAAAAAGTCATATATTAACCTGGTAAAGCTGAGGAAATCTGAGAAGCATTAGAAATGATTAGCCCAAACTAACTGAAGCGGAAAAATATCTGAAAGATTTCTAGGAAAAACACTGAAATCTGAAAACTTTAACTTAACTTTACCCAGTAAAATGTCCCAACACAAACACAACCAGGGAATCAGTGCATGTGTGTCCATCTTTTAATGATCACACTAGCAACTGTGAAACCAAGCATGACTAACTAATGCTAATGCTGCAGCAGTGCTAGCTTTGGGTCAAGTGTTTCAGGTTAAACGTTTGTAAGTTCTTGAGCATTACGCTTAATATTCAGCTGCTCAGCTAGCAAGCATTAGCTCTCTCCAAACTCGCAGCAAGTTTAATGTAAGCACCAAGATGCCTTAAACATGACTGCATTAAGTTATAGTTAACATGCATAAAATTCTTTCTAATCTACTTTTAACAACATTAGATAACGTGTAGTCAATCCACACGCCACATTTTACTCTGAGCTGTTTACATCTGTCTGGAAAATCTCAATAAAGATAAAATAAAAAAGTGTCTCGAGTTGACCCTATGTACTGTAGCTGGGTACACTTCCTACAGGATTACGTTCCATATAAGGTTACATCTCATACAGGAGGCCCTCTTGCTCAAGAGTGTGTGTGTGTCGTGGTTATCGTAAAGACAAAGAGTTCTTTGATAATTGATGTTGTTCCTCACATAACTTTTCTTTTTTTTCACCAGAAAAATGTAAATCAACTCGGAGAGGAAAGAGAAAGACAAGGCATGGAGGAGAGAAAAGGGAAAAGGCTTTGAAAAAACCCTTTTAAGGATTACAATATTTATTTTAATGGACACTTACGGAGAGTAGCACTCGCTCATGACCCTGGAGTTAAGATGATTAAGATGACGAGGGCACTCCAGGAGGAACTACATCAACTACTAGTGGATCTCAGCGGTTCACATCGTCACGGCCCACAGCTGTACTCTTTCAGTTCACCATAATATTTGAGTTTACTGCTGTGTGTGTGTGTGTGTGTGTGTGTGTGTATAGCAGCAGTGGTTTAGAATTTTAAAAGCCTCGAGATGTCCTTTATCTCCAGGTGATAAATTCGTTTGGGGAAAGCTCTTTTCTCTGGTATTTCCCTCAAAACTTTAAATAAACTTTGCTGTAAGTGTGGAGAGACTCGCACGTGAACTCTAACCCTCAGTCACTAATGTGAATAAAATGGAAAAGACTTTTTATGAACTACAAAGAGCTCTTAGAGATACACTATGCCCTATAGAGTTATGTGTCCTATAGGGATATGTGTCCTATAGAGTTATGTGTCCTATAGAGTTATGTGTCCTATAGGGATATGTGTCCTATAGAGTTATGTGTCCTATAGGGATATGTTTCCTATAGAGTTATGTGTCCTATAGAGTTACGTGTTCTATAGGGATATGTGTCCTATAGAGTTATGTGTCCTATAGAGTTACGTGTTCTATAGGGATATGTGTCCTATAGAGTTATGTGTCCTATAGGGATATGTTTCCTATAGAGTTATGTGTCCTATAGGGATATGTGTCCTATAGGGATATGTTTCCTATAGAGTTATGTGTCCTATAGAGTTACGTGTTCTATAGGGATATGTTTCCTATAGAGTTATGTGTCCTATAGAGTTATGTGTCCTATAGGGATATGTTTCCTATAGAGTTATGTGTCCTATAGAGTTATGTGTCCTATAGGGATATGTGTCCTATAGAGTTATGTGTCCTATAGAGTTACATGTTCTATAGGGATATGTGTCCTATAGGGATATGTGTCCTATAGAGTTACGTGTTCTATAGGGATATGTTTCCTATAGAGTTATGTGTCCTATAGAGTTACGTGTTCTATAGGGATATGTGTCCTATAGAGTTATGTGTCCTATAGAGTTACATGTTCTATAGGGATATGTGTCCTATAGGGATATGTGTCCTATAGAGTTACGTGTTCTATAGGGATATGTTTCCTATAGAGTTATGTGTCCTATAGAGTTATGTGTCCTATAGAGTTACGTGTTCTATAGGGATATGTGTCCTATAGAGTTATGTGTCCTATAGAGTTACGTGTTCTATAGGGATATGTGTCCTATAGAGTTATGTGTCCTATAGAGTTATGTGTCCTATAGAGTTATGCTTCCTGTTGATGTACACTTTCTCGCCCGATTTCCACCAGGGCGTTCCTCGAGCGAGTGAAAGTCCGCTCCATTTCCATCAGCACAGATGAAGATATGTTGAGTATTTACAGAAAACAACATTACGACTGTATTGCTATAGAATGTGCAGAGTTCAGTGGAACATGACGCTGCCAGGTAGTGAATCGTTAATCCTATAAACGGATACAGTGCTATTGTGCTTATCTTCTGAACGCTGCTGCTGTTTGTAAATCCACTTCATGTTTGACAGTTTTAAATAAACTCAAACAGGTAAAAAGTGTTTGTGTCGTGAGGTGTTTGTGTCGGGTGGCAGTTTGGTCACGGTCGCGTTTACACCAGCGTTTAATGTGTTTAGTTTCTGGATGTTTCTGCTGGAGGGCCAAGTATGATGAATAGCACCATAAACTGTGCCAGCCTTAACCTTAACGTTTACTACTGTGTGTGTGTGTGTGTGTGTGTGAGAGAGAGAGAGAGAGAGAGAGACAGGTTTCCATTTCTGGATAATACTTATCCCGTGTGAAGTGGTCAGATCTGGTCCTTATTACTACACTGCACAGGACACAAATTCACAGGACATGTACGTGCAAGAATATTACAAATGATCACATTTCATACCTTTTAGATCATTAAGATATTTAAGAAAAAATACACTTTTGACTTTTTAACATCGGGAATAATACATCTTTTTTTTAGTTTTGCTCCTGAAGATTGAAAATAAAAATGTCTCATAAATGTAACACAAAAATACAGACAGATTTGTGTCAGTAAAATCATTAATAAAGAAATAATAAAGATTCGTTTTCAATCTATTTATTAATAGTTATTTTATAATGAAAACACAGGACATTTATGCTAAGTGTCTGCCCTTCATGTTATTTCTGCCATTTTTGTTTGTTATGACGCTGCAGTCACATGGAGTGTGAATAGCTAGAGAAAATTATATATTATACAAAAATGTTAAACATGAGATTAAAATTCCATGATATAAAAAACTGCATCACCATCTTGCCAAATTCCACCATCTTAAAACTATAGAGTTCACATGACAATCACACTGAACGTGGAAAAGCTACGATGCACACCACGCTGTAAAAATGGCATTTCTCATATTTATTCACATTAATTAATTAATAGATTTTGAAGGAAAGAAAAAACAGATAACATGCAAATGCCTTTCGAAATTCACCCGTGTTGAGGTATACGCACGCTGAACACGAATTCGCCATCCGATATTCTGCAGCCTTTCGTTTACAACAGTAAGACAAAAGCGTGCAAGGGATTGTGGGACTCTGAGCTGGTGTTAACTTTACGCAAATCAGAAGCGACAGCCACGTGACCGATCGTAACACGGGAGCCAGGTCCTGGTGTATGAAGTGCGAATAGAAGCTGCGACAGTTCTGTCAGTAAATCGTGTACTGTGTAAACGCATTACGCTTCTGTGATGTAATACTGCAGTGTTGTCTAAAAGTAAAATAAAGAATATTGTTTATATTATATAAACATATATATACATAAATATACACGAGTCGTATTACAGTAGTGCAATAAACTGAAGCTGACTGATAAAAACACAGTTTTATGTTGCGCCTCTGTGATATTGGTGTGTTTCACGCCAGGGGAAGGGTGTGGCCCGGGGTAAGGTCAGGGTTAAAGGTAAAAACATGAAAGTAAAGTTCTGATGAGTTTTGAGCTGCTTTCACTCCTCTAACAGTCACAGCCAGCGAGGATCAGCTGTTCTGATTGGCCGAGAGCAGCGAGGATAAAAAAAAAAAAAACCACACACCTTTTGTACTTCTTGTATGAGGAATAAAACACGCTGTTACGGGAAAATAATCAGTGATGGAAGCTGTGACGCGTCCCGATGCGAAGCCGAGTTACTGTTGATTAATTTCCTCTAACTGCACGTCCCCGAGTGTTTTATTCCTCTTACACCACAGCAACGTACCAACGATTACAATATTTAATCTATTAAAGAACAACACGCCATACTTTTTATCCATTTATAGTTACAGTTTATGTTCTGTGAAACGAGTGAGTTCCTGTTGTCGCTTACGTTATAGCAGCTATAAACACTCGTTCCCTCACCAGCGTCTCTTTATTCTCTCTCTTCAAGTTAATAAGAGAAAAAATCGCAGCTTGTTACGCATGTTACTGAGAAACCGCAAAGAAGCGTAAACTCCTCTGTCCTGAAGATGTCGGAAAACTTCAAGTTACAGCTTTACCTCTGACTGTTACAAAGCGCTGACACTGGAGACTCCTTCCATAAATGTTAGATAAATTACAGAAAACTTCACCATAACAATGATAACGAGTCCCCGTGAATGAGCTGTTACTATAGAAATAATAACATGTTAAAAAGGTTCTACGTAGAACCCGATAAGAAAGTTTCCCTACGAAGATGAGTCCAAGTAGGAAGCTCAGATAAGAACCGCAAAATCTCACGACACGACAGGCTCAAGTTCGATTATCAGCTGAACTTTATTATTAAATCTAAAATAAAAATGTAATAAACAGGAAGTATTACAAACAGCATCAAAGCTAACAATGCGTTCAGATATATTAATATTTCTCAAATATTCTCTTTGCTACATTTTCCTGTGATATTATACATTCATACAATTCACACACAATACTGCAATTCCGTCTGTGCTCATAGATAGAAAACACAACAACACGGCTAATTAGAAGTTAGCATATGAAGGCATATGCTATAAACGCATATGACTGCTAGCTTTACGTCACCGAATTCTAGACCTGAGGTCTAGTTAGTGCCCTAAATGTAGAACATGTGTTACCCATAATGCACTGTGAGCAGTATGTGTGTAGGTGTGTTAGGAAATAAAGTGTAAAATTAAAGCTCTTTTATCTGGAACACATTAGCTGAGTGTGTATTTAGCAGGTTGTTAGCTGTTAGCTAGCTAATAGGAAACAAGCTATAATACTCTGTGACTTGTAGTTTCTTCATCATGTCTGAGTCGTTTGCTTAAAAATGCAACTCAGAGCTAGCAGGCTAATTAAAGGAAAGGCATCAATAGCTAGAAATGTGATGCAGCGCTTTAGCAAAATCCGACACATCAACATTAATTCACGTGATCACTGAATATGGCGTAACAAAACAGAAACCTGAACTGAACTTCAGCACATAAATAATTCAGAAAGGTAATGTAGCTAGCTAGCTAATGTTTGCTAATGTTTGTTAACTAGCCAACTTTTTTCAATTATTTTTAACAGAGATTGTCTGATTACCAGCGAAATGTTTCAACATAACATTTAAATAAAGTGAAGGATGCATTTTTTTGTATCAGACACTCGTTCATTTTACCATCATGGCTGCCATGTGGCATCGCCGTGGCAACAAAAGCAGCTACATGTTTATCTAAACTAAGAACACTAACGAGTAAATAGTCACGAATGTTGTTCGTATTGATACGTATATATACACATATATAAAGCAGGCTAGCTAGGTTAGCTTTACTACAGTGTGTATATGGTTATTAAACTCCTCAGTAGAACTTGGTGTGAACATCAGGACTAAAGAGAGAGAGAGAGAGAGAGAGAGAGAGAGAGAGAGAGAGTAAAGACTCGCCGGACGCTGAGAGGAACATAAACACGGTGAGAATGAACAGAACCAACTACAGACGAGTAAATCAGGCAGCGCTGTTCTCTCTCACGCTGAACTGGAACACTACGTATAGATCATTTCCACAAAAACCAAACAGACTTCATTATAAAATCCATAAAATCACATTTCAGCCTCATTTCAGTTTCTGACGTGTGAAAGTGAGATGTGTTTATGGGAAAACCGGCACGTTCAGAGCATTTACAAGCTGAAGGTTGAATTTATGTGACATTCCTATACGGCTAAAAAATAGAAACCGTGTTTTAAAGTAGAGAGAAGCTTCACTGGGATAAAAAAAAAAAAAAAGTCATGAGATTGAGAGTTTTAAGTACAATTTCTGCTGTACGTCGACTAAAACGGTACAAGAAATAAAATAGCATAAAAATGTAACAGTTAAAATAACACAAAGCAACAAGTGTCAAAGTGTCAAAAAAAAGCCAAAGAAGCAAGAAAGAAAGAAAGAAAGAAAGAAAGAAATGTGATATAGTGAGTGTGTGTTAGGACTGTAATGTGTGTGCAGTTCCACTGAGTGTGATTTGGTGATTTGAAGCGAAGCTGCTGATTGGTTGCTGTAACGCATACTGTGACATCATCATCAGCTGCAGCTGGAATTTAAATCCCCCAAAATAAAGTTTCCACTTTAATCTGAAACTGTATAAAGTTTATAAAAAAACATTTTTTTATAAAAAAAAGAAAACGTGTGAAAGAAGAAGAAGAAGAAGAGCGCTGCACTCACCTCACACTCAGTAAAAAGGAAGAAGAAGTTATTTAACAGGAAGTAACAGGAGTAACTTTTACAGACGTTTCCGAGTAATTCATTCTCGATTATACACGTCACAAATTTCTGTCCGTAACCCCTTTGATTCTGGCGTCTGATTGGCCGACACTAGGTGGGCGTGGTGTTTATGGCAGGGGTGTGCTGACAGCCGTTCAGAGAGAGGCGTGTGGTGAGACGTGATTGGCTGCTGAGGCTGCTATGGCGACTGGCGGCGGAGCTCTTGCGGCGTGAGGAGTGTGAGGTGTGTGAGGTGTGTGTGTCGATGCTGGACTCCAGGCGGGTCACAGCGAACAGGCTGCTCTGACGGTTCCGCTGGAATCGGGCCGACTTCAGCTCCAGCTCGTCCAGGTGAGACACGGTGATGAAGGGACACCAGCGGAACGCTCGCTTAAACCCTGCGCGGAACCTTCAACAGCAGCGGAACACACAACACGGGGAACCGGAACACGGCATCAGAACACGGCATCAGAACACAGACATACAACACATTAGCTTTAAAGTGGAATAAATTACATTTCTATTCCAATAACTTACAATTTAAGTTTCATTCAGTTAAAAAATCTACAGTTAAAACCTGAGAACTCTTTAGTGACTCATTAGTGATTACTGAGGAGAGAGACAAACCTTTATTATAACATTAAAAACAAATACCTCAAACTTTATCATATCACAAATATTTTACCTTAAAAATAAAATCTTCCAAATTGCTAACTTTGATGTTCAACAAACACACTTTCCGTTTACTTGAATATGTGTATTTAACTCCTCAGTGAACACTTTATCAGAAAACTCCTCCTCAAATCTCTGGATCCAGGAATTAAGCAGATTAAGAAGACCAATTAGTCTCGGACATTTTAACGCTCCAAATCCTCATCTTCTTGATAAAACCCTCACACGTCTGTGTGTAGCTGCTGCCCCGTGAGTACGCCTCCACTGTAGATCAGCTGTTCGCTTTTCTGTGGGAGGATTATACAGAGCTCTCCACCTGTCCCTCACGAGAGAGAGAGAGTTCACACTTCACAATAAAACAACAGATTTCTTCCCCCAAAGACATGGAGAGAGCCAGGGCTTCAGTATGAGTCTAACCCTGTTCAACTTATACATCAATGAGTTCGCAGTGTTACTGGAGCACCTGGCCTCACGAGAAATCATCCTGAGCGGAAATTTCTCTTCTATGCAGACGACCTGCTGCTGTCAGCCACTGCGTAAGGGCTACAGCAGCAACGGGACCTGCTGGAGATCTACTGTCACAACTGGGCCCTAGTCAATCAGACAAAAACTACAATCATGATTTTCTAAAAAAAAAAAAAGAAGCCAGATTAGAGGAACCCAGGCACAACTTCACTCTGGGAAACACTGCACTATAACACACTCTACATTACAACCACCTTGGCTTGAAAATCAGAGCTTCAGGTGGCTTCAGTCTGGCAGCGAAAGCACTAAAAGAGAAAGCAGGAAGAGGTTTCTGTGCTGTTAAAGGAAAATTTACCCAAGTAGACATTCCTGTCACAAAAGCCCTTAAAACCCAACAGCTAAGCCCTAAACCCCATCCCCTGTTTCAGCTGGCTCTGAAACACACAAACCCACCAACATCTAACAGTCATTTTCAGACCAGCTCTGAAACAACAGCAAATTAGAATAAACCAAATCAGAAGAGCTAATAAAATGCATATCTGGACCACTGGGAAAGCGAGAGTAAAAAAACAAAGTAAACTAGAACGTTATCGGGCCCTAAAGAGAAAGTGTGAGCCGGCGGAACACCTCCTCAGGGTCAGAGATACAAAACAGAGACAGATCTTTACACACTCCAGTCCAGCGATAGAGAAAGGCAGACCCAAACAAACATGGCTTCCAGAGGAAGAACGAGTGTGTTGTCACTGTAAGACTGGGGAGGTTGAGACACAGGCACACTTTCTCCTTCACCGTGATAACTTTCCTAACACAAGAGAAACAGGTATGCAGGTGCTGCTGGGGGCGGAGTCACGCACCTGAGCTGCACATGCTCACAAACCA
>CM040469.1:25090742-25100742 GCA_022758105.1 Pangasianodon gigas
TGTGTGTGTGTGTGTGTGTGTGTGTGTTCTATTATCTACTGACCTTACCCTAAACCCAGCTGTTTGCAAGCGATGGTGCTGAGCTCCGGGTTCCACTCATCAGCACAAACCTGATACTCCACTGCCGTCTTACTGACCAACAGCACCGAGCTGGAGAGAGAGACTGTAGAGAGAGAGACAGACAGAGAGAGAGACAGACAGAGAGACAGAGAGAGAGAGAGACAGAGGGAGAGACGTGTTAGAGGTGTGTTATTTTTGAATTTTGAAGATGGACATGGTCATGCAGCTGTCTCAAATCCGTTAACAAAGATGTGAAGGAGGACAGCTAAGAACTGCGGCAGCGGTGGGAGTCTGTACATACAGATGACTCTGGTGATGCTACAGAAGGTTAGGTCTGTGCATCAAGACTGGGATTCCGCAACAAATAAGTCAAGAGAGTGGACAATTGTTGATGTGGGCGGACAGATATGAAGCAAAAAGTCCATGTTCATGAACATGGCGTGTACTGAGCACTCGTGCAATGCTTTATGACATACTGTATTCGTTCATTAATTCATCTTCAGTAACTGCTTTATCCTGGTCAGCATGGCTGTGGGTTAATTTAGTAATTTGCTAATATTTTGGGAAACATAACCAGCTATGCTCATTAGAAAATATCACGAGCAAATACAAACAAAAATATTAACTGTGGAAGCAGACAGGAATGGGATTTAAAAATTGGGCCCATGACGCCCTCTATGGAAGGGTACCTTGTTCTGTTTGTGTAAATCACAGAGAGTGAAGATTGGGAGAACTATGACTGAATAAGGATTCTTGTTCACTCAGTGGAGACAGCTAGCATTGAAGAGTGAGATTCAGGTCTGAACCCAGCACCTCCACTGTCTGTCAACTTCACAACTGGAAGCAGAAGCATAGAGTGTTCTAGCGAGCGAGAGAACAACTGAGCTAGCTGCCATGCTGAATACCCCGGGACTAGGCTCTTCTACAGGAGGCTAGTGGTGTACATGGATGTAAGCTGGAGGTGGGAAACATGCGCACAGTAACTATGAAAGGGACTCCAGTTTGGACTAGTGGAACATAGTCACTAGTGGAGAAGAAGGTGGAGCTTCAGACCTTTCCTGAACCTCAGTTATTTCATAACTCGAAGGAGCAAAAGACAGCTGATCACCTGATACTGCTGCTGATGGGTTCCTCTGGTGGAGGATCTTAGATGGATGCCATCTACCCCAACACACATACTACACACCAAAGCTAGCAATAGACTGAGGGATGGATAGATAAGTTGATGTACACAGACAGGCTACTAGATGGATATAGATGAAGGTCTCACCACAGTTCCACTCGTCCGAGCTGTCCGTGCAGTGCTTCCTCCCATCACACCACAGAGTTCGGTGCACACACTCGTGATTATTACACTCCAGCTCGTTATCATTACACACCGCTGGAACACACACATACACACATCCTTCAATTCTCCAAAATACATCTTAAGATCACACTGTCTGTGTGTCATTCTGTCTCTTACAGCAGTTCTTCTCATCCTCCAGGAGGCTGCAGTCCGGAAAGCCATCGCAGATCATCGAGTTCTTAATGCAGGATTTATCTGAGGGGCATTCAAACAGTCCACGCTCTCTACAACCTATAAAATGAGAACTTCACAGTCAGTGTGCGTTTGTGTTGGTGAGATGTAGTCTGAGTGTGTGTGTGTGTTTTCACTTACCGCAGTGTTCCTCATCACTGTCGTCGTCGCAGTCCGTGTGTCCATCACAGCGTTTGGAGGAGAGCACACACCTCCCCGAGTGGCACTTAAAGTGACTGGGTGAACACTCTGTCACCAACACACACATTTTCAGTAAGCTTAAATGACGTAACACAAAACTTAGGCATGTGTATACACACTAACCTTCTACGTCCGGGTCAGGAAGAAGACAGGGCGTGTTTTCTTGTCCTTCCTCTGGAAACTGAGCGCAGTCCATTTCCTCAGGCCACTGCAATCCCACAATGCTCAGCACCGACTCACAACGCTCTTTAGAGCTCCTGCAGAGGGACCTACATAGACATACATAGTATATCAGGTTAGATATTGTGTGAAGGTGAAGCTAGACCTCGTCTAAGGGTACCAAGGGTGCCACTTGCCAGATAATTGTATAACTCAGACTTATCAGAATACCTGAGGCCTCCGTGGCTCGCTGGATGAGATAGCTAGCTGGAATAGTGCATAGCAAGGACGGACACCATCATTTAAGATACAGTTAGTGCGTTAAAGATATGCAATGGTAGAGCAGGGGTCTCTGGATATTAAGTGAATGATGGAAGAACAATGGTGCTATCTCTCTGGAAGGTCATTTCCCATCATCACCAACCACTAGACTCCCATCCTGAGACCTGAGATGGTTCCTGATACTCCAGGATTCGTGGTTGGCCTGAATATTTCACATTCGCTGATTAACCCTGGGACTGGTACTCACGTGGAAACTGGGTACCATCACTCACAGGAAGCAGTCACAGTTCTAGATAAAGTTCTAGACAAATGTATACAGAACCCCCACTAACCCCTCACACACACACACACACACACACATTTACCTGCAAGGTGGCACTCTCTGGTGTGTTAGCAGGTCACACTTGGGCACGAGGACAGTGCAGGCGAAGAACATGAGGTATTTGTAGCAGTTTGTCTGAACGAGTGCAGGGAAGAGGGAGGACTCCCAGCTCACTGAGCTCTCCTTCTGAGACTGGTGGCCCAGATAGTTCGGAAACCGTGTGATGTTGTACGGCAGGTTCATACACAGCTCCAATGAGATTGGCTCACAGCCACCTGACACACACACACACACACACACACATTACATTTTCAACCAAATAAAAAAGTCTCCTGTTCGTTTTGTTGGTCTCTTCGTCATTCCTTTCTATTTATATTATAAGCTATGGTAAGTTACTGTACATGTACAAGGTCCAGTCAGAGTAGGGAGTAAGAGGTGTAGCAAATAAACTGGTAACTCCATGTGTACTCACTGCAGTTAGCGCTGGTGTTGCGCGGCTCACAGGAACCACCACTACAACCAAGAGAACAGGAAGTGGAAATACAGCTGGGCTGACCTGGCAGACACGAGCCATGAACTGAGAGACAGAAACAAATAAGCAAAGGAATCAATTTCCGATTTTTACACAAAAACATCTGGCTCTTAGAAGAAGACCCGAGTCGCGTTTTATCTAATGACAATTTTTATAAAAATGGGTTCCATATGTGGAAAGTTCAGAACTGAAAAACTCTCTAGATCGCAAAAGAGCCAAATAGTATTGTACACATGTAAATAATGCCTGATTTATAAAATATTTTGTAAATGAATCTGTGAAGGAGTGTGTGTTTGGTTAAAAGCGTCCCTGAGTGTAAATGTCAGAGCTCCTGTTCTACAGCACACAATCTGAGTTCTACATCTTTTTTCATATTTACGCCTGATTCTGGGAAACGTTATTCTTGTAGTATAACGTTCTGATCCTGACAATTTGTGTATTTCAGAGTACTGGGTATAAATCTCTTTATAATTTTTAATTTTCAGTTTTTTTTCATCGTTATGCCTCACTCATGAATTCATATTCATATTCATATTCTATTAATGACATTAATGCCATGGCTTATATTATGATGTATTCCTGGACTGTAGTCCGTCTGATCACTCAGTGGTTGAACTTATCCCCAGCTGTAGCGTAAATTTTTCCAACATTATGGTACTGGTATGTGTGTGTGTGTGTGTGTGTGTGTGTGATGTACAGGAGACGTGTATTAACGTCAGATTGAGACAGAATTCCCATCCCGAAATAAAAGAACCAATCAGACGAGATGATGACAGTGAACAGGTTTGAGCTATTCAGATTCAGGCAGTATGTCAGGCATGTGATCACAACCTCCGGTGTGTGTGTGTGTGTGTGTGTGTGTGCGCGCTTGTGTGTGTGTGTGTATGCATGTGTGTATATATATGCACACGTGTGTGTGTGCATTTTAGGTATGTAAGTATGTATTACACGTTAAAGACTGCAGCTACTACAACAGTGTAAAGAATTTCAGAAATGTGTGCAGCTTAAGGTCAGTGGAAGCAGCTGTGCATCTGTGTGTGTGTGTGTGTGTGTGTGTGTGTGTGTGCATCTGTGTGTGTGTGTGTGTGTGTGTGAGAGACTCACGCAGCTGCTTTGTGCAGTTTTCTTCATCGCTGCCATCCTTGCAGTCTTCCTCACCATCACAGCGAAAGGCACTGGGGATACACTGTCCGTTTTTACACTCCAACAAGCCCTGCGCTTTACACGCTACACAAACACACACACAAACACACACACACACACACACACACACACACAGAAGCAGATATAAAGTATTTATGAGGACCGCCAGCTGAAAGCATGGTTTCTAGGGACATGAAGAAGAAGAGGTTTAATCCTGCACTCAGACTTACAGCAGTTGAGTTCGTCGCTCTTGTCCAGGCAGTCGTGATCTCCGTCACAGAGCCACTCCAGAGGAATGCAGCGTCCATCACCACACCGATGCTCCTTCATCGCGTCACACTCTACAGCAGGGGTCAAAGGTCATATACATTGATAAAAACGTTAGAGGTAGCTTGCTCTGCACTGAACTAGCTTTATTTTCTTTTTATAAAATATGATAAAACAATAAAAAAATATATAAAAATGTAAAAGTATGCCAATCAAGGTCAGGTCAACTATAGTGTGTGTGTTTGTGTGTGTGTGTGTGTGTGTGTGTGCACTCACTGCAGTTGTGCTCGTCACTGAGGTCTCCACAGTCGTCATACCCGTCACACAGCAGAGACACGTTCACACAGCGGCCAGTACCACAACTGAACTCTTTTTCTGAACACACTGAGACACGGAGAGAGAAATCAGGAAAATCTGACAGTTTTACAAAAACATACTGAACTGTAACTTTCAGAGTAAGAACCACACGCAGTGCCTGAGATTAGTGACAGATTATACAGCTTACATTTCATAACACGCTCATTCATAAATTATTTAAAAACATCCAAGTTTTTTTATTACTTAAAACGGCATGTCACATGAATTTTGACTTTTTCTACATATCACTTTATTAAATGTAAGCGATTTGTGAATACAAATAAAAGAGATAAAAAGAGATAAGATGTTATAACCAAAAGTTAAAAAATATACATCTAAAAATCTTCCAGTGTTTTTATAAACAAAAAAAATTAATATTCAGGCCTAAAATATTTCCTTTCAATGACCAAAATTACAGAAAATATAACTTAATAAATATAAAGCTTTTGATGAATCTACTGCTTACAAGATTGAAAAACTGTACCTGTTCAGCACTTTTTTATAAACCGTTTGCTTGAAGAAGCTACAGCACAGCCAGTGTTACTAGGTGACTATAAACGTGATAAACTTGGAGGATTTATGAAGAAACTCATCTTTGAATTCACGTTGAACTTTGGAACCGAAACAGAACAAAAGTTACACCTTAAAACCGCTGTAAACTTTCTTTATATACATATAAACCTGTAAAATATTAAATGTGGTGAGTGTGTGTGTGCGCTTCAGCACGTCCCGTTTTCTGCCTTTCTTTCAAACGCTACATTTTGAATTTCCAAATCCTGCTGATTTAACGGTCGTGCAAATAAAGCGGAATTGTTGGAACGTCAATCAAAGGCAACAGAGAGAACAAAAGAAAATGAAAGAACAAAAAAGAACAGGGCATGTTAGAGACGTGTGTGTGTGTGTGTGTTGACTCATTTGCGTGTGTGAATTCATTAGCGTGTGGTCTCTCGGGGCAACCGTTAAACGTGGCATGATGAGTAATTGGTTTTTTTTAAACCATCACACCAACACAAACACAAACACTATTAACACCTCCGCTGTTCTGACGTCGCTGTTTTATTATTAGGAAATTTAGCTTTGAGCTCGTTAATGTTCCAGCAGCGTTTAACACTAACACACCCTGAACTTTTACAACAATCCGCGTTAATATGGTTATTCTTATCTTTCTTAAGTCTGGCTTTCATAATCTCAGCATCACTGTTTTGTAAAGAGTAAATATGGAACTTCTCAAAAACGCTGCCTTCAGGACATTATTGAATAAACACCAAACCGCTTTGTGATAAAATAATCAACACCAGGATGCCAAGTTTATTTTTTTTAAATCGTACATCTCAAAGTGTTTTATTCCCCTTATACCAACAATTGCTAGTTTTATATTTATTAACGACACGTCATACTTTTTATCCATTTATAGTTACATTTAATGTCTGAGAAAGGAGTTAGTTCCTGTTGTTGCTTACGTTATAGCAGCTATAAACACTCGTTCCCTCACCAGCCTCTCTTTATTCTCTCTCTTCAAGTTAATAAGACAAAAAATACACAGCTTGTTACGCATGTTACTGAGAAACCGCAAAGAAGCGTAAACTCCTCTGTCCTGAAGATGTCGGAAAACTTAAAGTTACAGCTTTACCTCTGACTGTTACAAAGCGCTGACACTGGAGACTCCTTCCATACATGTTACATAAACACATTTCTCCTCACAGAAAACTTCACCATATCAATGATTTTTAAAATCTGTTTATTATCAGCAGAGCGTCCGCTGTACACGTCCCTGTGAATGAGCTGTTACTATAGAAACGATAATGTATTAGTGTGTGTACATTCATGAATGTAGTGTTTAATGTGTGTGTGTGTGTGTGTGATACCACAGTCGGCTTCATCACTCCAGTCATCACAGTCGTTAAACCCGTTACACACCAGTTTCTGGGGGACACAAATTCCTGTTGCACAGAGGAAGCTGTCAGTGCCTCCACACACAGCTGTGGACAAAACACACACACACACACACACAATTTTAACAGTGTAACAGAAACTATATACGAAACATCCATGAATACTGTTCTGTGTGTGTGTGTGTGTGTGTGTGTGTGTGTGTGTGTTACTCACAGGCCCGACCCTTGGCGTGGCGAGGGGTGTAGCAGGTGGGCGTGACTCCGGGTGTTGCCGTGGTGACGTTGAGGAACTGTGAGCAGCGCAGGAAGTCAGGCCAGGAGGCGTTAAACATCTGAAGAACAGATTCACATCCCTCCTTCGCCGCCTCACAGAACGACTGACACGGCAAAATCACACGCCTACACACACACACACACACACACACACACACACACACCGTATCAATACATTCTTACTCAGAAAGACAGGAATGAAACCCCACAACACTCAGGTGTACCCCCGTCCTCCACCCACACACTCACGTGTCGCCCCCTTCGGTGACACACTGCGGCAGTGCGATGGTGCAGCCGAACAGCATGATGTGTGAGTAACAGTTCAGTCTGTTCAGGTACGTGAAGAAGCGCAGGAACATCTCCATCTCACCACGTTTCACCACCATCGCCCCCGGCAACACGCCACTCCGGTTATACGGCAACATGTGACACTGAGCCTCTGTGATGTCATAGCAGGCACCTGAAACACACACACACACATACACACACGCACACACGTGCGCACACACATGCACACACACACGCACATATACACACACACACTCCTTAGCTACATTAGCCTCATAGCTCCAGTATGAAACTATAATCGGGGTAAAAGGACATTGTGTACATTCACTTTAATCTGTGTGTTTGTGTGTGTGTGTGTGTGTGTGTGTGTCATGACAATGTCAAAGCTGTTCAGAGATGTTCAGTATCTCTGTCTCACACACAGAGACACGTCGCTCTGATTAATCATTATGCCGTCCGTTTGTGCAGACAGGGACGTACAGCAAAGACACACTGCGTTCCACACTGTAGAGGTCAGTGCCGACACACACACACACACACACACACACACACACAGAGATCAGGATTCTAGTCACTGTCGCGACTGTACCCTCTGACTAAGGACAAAAACATACTTTCTCTCCGTCTCCTGTCTTTCAGTATCTCTTAAACACACACACACACACACACACACACAGAAGGAATAGAGACAGTGTCCTTTGCCATTTTGGCAGAATGAATGCTAATGTAGGAAAGTGCATCACCTGCAAATCACAGGAACAAACAGTATAAATTAGATTTACAGCTGCTGAGAGAGAGGACGAGAGACAGAGACAGACAGACAGATAGAGAGAGAGAGAGAGAGAGACAGACAGACAGACAGATAGAGAGAGAGAGAGGGAAAGAGAGAGAGAGAGTGATAGACAGAGAGAAAGAGAGAGAGACAGAGAGAGAGACAGAGAGACAGAGAGAGAGAGATGATGAAGCAGTTTGTAGTGTGAGGATCTGAGTGTCCTAAAAAGTTGTGTGAAGTGCAGAATTGCACAGATTTGTGTGTGTGTGTGTGTGTGTGTGTGTGTGTATGTGAGAAAGTGAAATGAATCAGTCGGACTTTAGCTGATTACGACAAAAGCACATCGATTAGAATCGAGATGATGAGAGAGCAGTACACCAATCAGACATCTGACAGGCCGTTCACATCGCCATGGCAACCATATGCAGACATTGTAGTGGGTGTGTGTGTGTGTGTGTGAGTTTTTGATGTATACTGCATGTGAATTTTCCTCCAGCCTTCATCAGGGTCAGTTTCTGATTGGCTGTTGGCTGTTGGAGGAGAGTTTTGATTGGTGGACACCGAGGTGTTTAAAGCAGTTTACTCACTTGCTGCTGTGTAACTCTTAGCTACAACACATTTCTGCGTACTCGATGCATTTTATAACTAAACTCTTATATAGCAAAGACAAGAGAAACTGCAAACGTGTGCAGGTTACTGTAGAATAAAAGCTGGAATATTTATAGGAACAAAAATACTTTGGGAGAAAATAGAAAATAGAAGAAAACGTAAAAGACTTTCCGCATATTTGTGGCTAGCCATGAAGCTAGCACGGCCCTGGTGTCGCTCACTGTTAGCCACACTAGCATTTTTGTGGACGTTTCTATGTTTGGACCTCAAATTTCAGAATACACAACGCCAGAAAAACAAAAAGCAGCCGAGCAGAGCGGATGTTTCCTGATCCACACTACAGCGTGGAAATGAAACACAGCCAAACATCAACAAATCCAGAACGCTGCAACTTTACAGCCTGATAAATTACTGTATCTGAGCTGAACTGAAGAAAATGTGTGAGAAGAAAAAGTAAACGTGATGTGCCACCTCGTTTCTTACCAGGGTCGGCGTTTGTGCTTGTGGGTTCGACACTCGACAGAGCACTTATGGTGGAAAAACTCATTAACCAATCAGCAGTCGGCGTAGGTGTAGCATCCAATGGAAATGATGATGATGATGATGATGATGATGAGTCGGATATTAAAGGGTCAGTGGAAGGTGATTCTGGATGGAAAGCTCCCGTGCTGATGTATGATATTGTCGCCGTGGCGTTAACAGCAGCGCGGCGATCCATTGTTTCGGCAACAAGGGGGTTGAGGGTCGCCATGGAAACATCTGTGGCGGAGAGAGGGGCGGAGTCACTGGAGTCAAGCAGCCCATTCCCGATTATTCCTGAAAAATGCAATAAATAAAAAAATTTAAATAAATAAATCAATAAATACTTACACTCTATATTTATTCATTATATTAACCTAGTACTATTAGAAATTCAATTAATATATTATATAACATTAATACATATTTATTAACTAATTATATTATTTATTATTTAGGTTTAGAAGATACAGAAGTAGCAACTTCATGAACATGGTAACTATAACAACTTATTTAATGTTTTATATATTAATATATCAACTAAATAAAAATACAACAACGTATAACAACAACTTTTGACCAGAAATATAATATTTATAAGAACACGTGACGAGCAACCTGCCAGCCAATCAGAAATGAGTATTTTTTCATATCCATTAACACAGTTATAATTAATGATTTATAACCTTAGAACAAAATCTAAGGATAAAATAAAATATAAAATGAGGTGCAGTGTAGAGCAGGGAGAAGGAAAAGAATAAGAAAAAAATGAAGAGAAAAGAAAGACAAGCTAGAACAATGTAGC
>CM040469.1:25117001-25119501 GCA_022758105.1 Pangasianodon gigas
GAGAGAGAGAGAGTGTGTGTGTGAGAGAGAGAGAGTGTGTGTGTGGGAGAGAGAGAGAGAGAGAGAGAGTGTGTGTGAGAGAGAGGGAGAGAGAGAGTGTGTGTGAGAGAGAGGGAGAGAGGGAGAGGGAGAGAGAGAGAGAGAGAGAGAGAGAGTGTGTTTAAAGATGAAAGAGTGTAGAATGTTTAGGAACACAGGGTTTTATGGTTCTGGAAATGTTCCGGCGTCCTTTGATTTGTGTTAGCAAACGTTTCTCTCTGCAGTGTTTACACCACACACACACACACACACACACACACACACATCTGCTAACAGTGTGTGACAGATAGTGGGATGAGCGCAGGAAGAATTCTTGGGACTCCGATATGACAGGAGGTGTGAAGACATTTACACAGATAACACACACATATATATGGACACACACACACACACACACACACACCTGTTTAGGGCACTGGTTCTTGCAGGACGTGAGGAGTTTTCTACCTTCATCATCAGCAGAGGTCAGCTTCCTACACACACACACACACACACACACACACACACACACATTCAATGTGAGCTATATATCAGTATTAGAACTACACTCTAGCCTGAGACATTATCAGGACCAGTCTGTGTTTGACCAATCACTGATCAGCACTGTTTCTAGCTCCGCCCACACAAGGCCCTGTTCAGGAACAAGGGGAACTGGGTTCAGTGTGTGTGTGTGTGTGTGTGTGTGTGTGTGTGTATGTGTGTGTGTGTGTGTGAGAGAGAGAGACACACAGGCACTCGATGTACAGGTTGGACATCTTGCAGTGGCATCGCTGTCTGATCATCTGAGTGCAGGGGGGGCAGTCGCCACGGTGACAGGGGAGGGCACATGGGTGGGGGCATCCAGGGGGGCGGGGCTTAGAGCAGCCCTCTTCACATTTTTCACACTCCTTCCCAGCCTACACACACACACACACACACACACACACACACAGGTCACAGAGTGCCTAAATAAAGACAGACAGATAAGAGAGAGACGAGAGGGTGATGTACCTCGGTTTTCTCCCTCTTGGGGTCAAAGGTCACAGCGTGGCACTCCAGGCTGCAGCTATGGTTCCCGCAGGTCAAAGTTCGCCCACATGCACGGCCACATGAGAACGGCCCACGTACATGACACAGCACTGGACTCACCTACATTACCAACACACACACACACACACACACACAGAGAAAAGTCACTATGAGGACATAGGAGGACATTACACCTGTTAGAGAAAGGCTAAACTGTGTGTGTGTGTGTGTGTGTGTGTGTGTGTGTGAGGGAGTCTTAGCTGAAATGCTGACTGTGAATGGTTCTGCTAATTAAAAGATGCTAACTCAAACAGATCCACCCAGAAACCCCTACACACACACACACACACAACACACACACACACACCCTCATCAGCGTTACAGACTGTAGCGGTTGTGTAAGTTTCCCACAGAAAAAGCACTTGTATGGAGCGCACAGGCCATAACCGTAACCATGGCAACACTCTTATGGCTAATTAGCTATCTAATGTACAGATTTATTAACCATAAACATCAGACAGATTTTTTTTAAACATTAACCCGCACTATGGCCAGCAGGAGGTTTGTGTTCTGCACTAAAATACATCTGATACGTCATCCAGCTTCTCATATTCGCTCTAATTTTACTTTTCTCCAGCACTTTGTCCTCCATCTTGTTTTTTTTCTCGCTCGCCCGTGAAGCTGCAGTCTGATTGGTCGAGAGATAAAACACAGCTCTGATGTCACTCTACTATTTTTTTCTGAAAGTTGGTGGATTAAAGGTCGACGGCGGTGATTGTTAAATAGCAGCCGGATTCCCATATGATGTGTGCTGGAGACTGAGGATCACGTGATCATGTGATCACGTGATCATGCGACGCTTCACAATGGCTCGTCGACAAATTAAGTGATAAGGTCGTGTACCGTCCCTTTGTTATTCCTGAATAATGAATGTAAACATAAACAGTAATGAGCGCGCACACACACACACACACGCGCACACACACACACACGTGCGCACACGCGCGCACGCACACACGCGCACACATAGCGTGTGACATTTCAGCAGGGCAGAGAGATTAGACTGGCGCTGACCTTTAGCCTTATCTATCACACGACTCAGCTATATACTGCGTGTGTGTGTGTGTGTGTGTGTGTGTACGTGGTGTATATATTTATACTACACCTGCCATGCACCTACACCTGATACATACACACACACACACACATTATGACAACTTTAAGCAGAAGGAGCTACAGCGACCATGATGCTTTACTTCTTTTTATTTTCTCTGTGTGTGTGTGTGTGTGTGTGTGTGTGTGTGTGTTGTTTCTTTAGAGCCTCAGTTCTCAGAGTTAACTCCGTAAAGCGTAGCCAGGAGATCAGGGGTTTGTTTTTTTTAAATATATTTTATAAGTGTAAATTTTGTTGCATCACGCCCCAAACTGTAATGATTAACGTTTATAATAGTGT
>CM040469.1:25127001-25141909 GCA_022758105.1 Pangasianodon gigas
CCTCCCTCGCCCCGCTCTCCCTCCATCCTCCTGCCTCTGCGGTCGCCATGACGACGCGTCACCCGCAGCCTGACCCCGGCCGCGACCTCGGCCCTGCTGTCGCCAAGCGGGCTCCATGGAGGTTGCCTAGGTAACGGAAATGGAGAGAATCTCTAAGGAAAAAAAAAAAAAAAAAAAAAACACTCATAGGCTGCGTCTCAAATGCTCCCTAGATAAGTGCACTATATAGGGTACACTTTAAGATATATAACTCCAATATTAGCGCACATAGTGTTCAGTATTCTGCTACCCAAATAACTGCACTAGATGGAGTATATAAATGGCCCCTACACCCTATGTAGTGCACTAGATGGAGTATATAAATGGCCCCTACACCCTATGTAGTGCACTAGATGGAGTATATAAATGGCCCCTACACCCTATGTAGTGCACTAGATGGAGTATATAAATGGCCCCTACACCCTATGTAGTGCACTAGATGGAGTATATAAATGGCTCCTACACCCTATGTAGTGCACTAGATGTCTAATAGAGAGATATTTGAGATTTAGCTCTCTTATGTCAAGATAAGTGTACTAAACAGAGTCTACGTTTATTTTTCTATAAAGTATTAACGCGTTAAAACACACTTACAGTGAGTATTTAAGATGGCCGCTGATAAATCAGCTAATTAATGTTATATTACAGATTTCCACTCCCACTAATATTCAGCAAATTCATTCAAGTACTATTACCATCTCCCACCCGTATTCCGACAATTCCCGCCTCCACCGCGAGCGCTGGGGAAGGGGTGGGGGGGAGTGGGTACTCACGAGCACCTCGACGATTGGACGCCTTCACTGTCCATTCAGTGCGCTGCGCACGTGTACACATTTTTAGCCAATCCTACAGCAGGAGGCGGGACTTGTCGGAAAACAGTTAGGAAAAACACAGCACGACTAATGCGGCTCTAGTCATTCGAACTCACCAAGCTAACTGGCTAGCCTGCTAAGTTATGAAATACCTGCGAAACTGTTAATTAGCTGCAGAATTTTTACACACGCCTTTCTTTATTCTTCTGTGTTCTATCGTTGTGAAAGAACGTTGTGATTTTTTTGAAGCGGTTTTGTTTCTTTGAACCTACCGTTTTGTGTCACAAGCTCATGAGAATCTGAGGTAGCTGAGTCGCCAGTGCGCATGCGCAGTCCGAAAGAGACGCAACGCATGACGGGAAGGGAAGTCCTTTACCCGCTCATTTGTCATTCGAGTAAATGGGGAAAAGGTGACTTGAAAAATACAACTTCCGGTTTTATCCAGGAAAGCGCTACGTGTCGTGCAGAAGTCCACTTTTTTCGTCATGTGAGATGGCTTTTTTTTTTTTTTTTTTTAAATCTGTGCCCCATTGTTGAACTGCGCATGCGCAAAAGTTTCAACGGTCGTCTCTCGCGCGCTCTCTGTGAGCGCCATTTTGTGGATAATTGCAGAATAGCCACAAATTGTACAAATTAAACTGATATTTCAGCTCCTAACGCAGTAACAAACAACTTTCAACATTACAAACAACCGAGATCACCTTACACATAGTAATCTTCTAATCAAAATCTGGCTAATTATGATGTTCTAAGTGAGCTAGTTTACAGCTAGCTAGCTAACATAAAATGCCCTGAAGTGAGCACTTAAATTGTGGACGTAAAATTTGAAGATGACAAAATTGTAATAATAAACATGATGGAATTTTGTTAGCACAACTTCAGGCTGGAAATATTTCCCTGATATTTCAATCTGTAAATCTAACATTGACAGCACACAGTAAAACAGCTGAAATGACTGAACTCAGATTGCCTAAACCTGTCTTTAAACATTTTACCGACAGCTTTACTTTACAGTTCCACAGATATGGTAGCTCTTTTGCAAAATGATTTATTTATTGTCAAACAATACATTCAGGAAGATTTGGTTTGGCATGTACCTACAATTTCCAAAGGTAGAAATAGCTATACATACATGTCCAAAACAAGTAAAATGCTTTACAGTTCAAATATATTAAATATAATACATTCCA
Organism: Pangasianodon gigas; assembly: GCA_022758105.1. Lineage (NCBI taxonomy): Eukaryota > Metazoa > Chordata > Actinopteri > Siluriformes > Pangasiidae > Pangasianodon > Pangasianodon gigas. Next base: position 25,129,043 of record CM040469.1, read on the forward strand.
AATAATGGTATTATGAATTTTGGGTTTTATCTCTTTGTCTAATTAAAGCCATGTGATGTTCAAAATGGCAATAAAATACTAAATGGTGAATAATTTCACAGGATTGTTCTCGGGGTTCTGGTTTTAGGAATCTTTGTTCACATGGAATAAAAGCTGTGTTTTAACCTGCGTCAGATAAAACCTCCTTTAAACTTCTCGTTCATACTCTGCATATTTTTTATAATGTCCATTCTTCTTTAATCCCCTCGCTCACTGCTTAGAAATCCACAGAGTCACTTCTCTTTCCCATCACTGTTTTACTTCTCATCTTTCTTCTCCTCTGATTTTTTTTCCTCTTTCTCGGGAGGAGGAGGTAGAACCCCCGGCTCTGTCTCAGTCATCTCGGTGAAGGTGACGCTGGTGGAGGTGATGATTTTGCTCTCCAGTCTGGTGACGCGTCTCTTCAAGCGGCTCTGCGTGGCCTCATGTTGAGCGAGTAAACGGGCGAAACGCGTCTGCATGTCGTCCAATACCGTTCCAATCTTTATCACTTTCTCCTCCATGTCCTTGGGGTCTGGTCCCTGTTTTGCCATCTCAAGATCCAGCAGGTTGTCCTGAAAAACATACACACAAATGATACACAAAAACCAACAAGACATAATGAACACATTTAATGAGCCAAAGGATCTGGCTATATCTCAAGATGGTACCTTAATATGGGACAAAACTCATGTAGTAAATGATTTTTAGCACCAGGTTCTTCTTACAAAATACCTTAAGTTGATTATTGTAAACAAAGGGTTTGGTGTATGAGTTCCTCTAGAACCTATGGGATTGTACAAGTTCCTCAGAAGGTACAAGGCTACATGTTGGGATGGAATACTCTTCTGTTGTTTAGACTTATCATCTATTAGATGACCAACGCTTGTAAAGCAGTTTCCCTCATTTTCTTAAATGGTTTTAAGGATGTTCTTAATGAAGGGTTTAAGGCCGGGGAGGTTATTTATTATTCTTGATCACATCACTGGATTTAACACCATCTAGTATTTTAGTATCTTTATCTTATTTTAGTGTCTGAAAAATTTGGGCCTAATTTCAAATCATCGTACCTTCATGAGGATCTGGCGTCCCTTTTCCTCCAACATAGCCTTTGCATCTGGATACTCGGTCAGAGCCTCCATCAAGTCGTCCTTGGAAAGGCAGAACAAATCGGAGTATCCGATGCTGCGTATGTTGGCCGTTCTTCGGTTTCCAGCTTTGCTGCCTTTGATATTGAGGATGCTGATCTCACCAAAGTAGCTTCCATCGCTGAGAACAACAAATTGTGTGATGCCATCATCAGCCACCACAGCAAGCTTTCCTTCTTTGATGATGTACATCTCACGGCCAATATCGCCTTTTTTGCAAATATAATCACCAGGACTGTAAACTTGCGGCTGGAGCTTCAGCACAAGTTCGACCAAAAGTCCTGCCTCGCAATCTGCAAAGATTCTCACTTTCTTAAGAGTGTCCAGGTGCACATTGATGGCGATTTCTGCTCTTAACTTGTCTGGAAGGTACTTGAGCACTTCCCTCTCATCTACAGCCTTCTTATTGGTCCAAAGGTAATCAAACCATTTGATGACACGTTTCTCCAGATCCTTGGTCACATTACGAAAACTCATGTACTGCTTGATGGCATCAATTCGGGCTTGAAAATCTGCTCGTGCTGCATTCATGTTTGTGATCATGGAACCGACATTACCAACGATTGTAGCAAAGATCAAAACTCCCACTAGGAAGTCTGTAACCACAAAGAAGTACTCAGAATCCTTCTCAGGAGGCGGAGTTTCACCAATGGTGGTCAAGGTCAAAGTGGACCAGTACATGCTGTACGCATATTTCCTCACCAAACGGCCAAATTCTGGGTCCGTAGTATCCGGATAGACGAATCTATCAGCGCCAAAACCGATAGCTTTGGAGAATGAGTAGTAGAGGCAAGCGTTCCAGTGGATGATGATGACGATGTACATGACGAGGTTGGAGATTCGGAAGACGTTGGGAAAGTTGGTCCTTGTTTCTGTGCGCTGGAAAAACTCAAAGAGGCGGTTGACCCGGAAGAGCTTGTTCATGCGGATCTCGGGATAGTTGATACCGACAAAAAGGTAACAAATGTCCGTGGGAATCATGGAGATGAGGTCCAGCTTGAACTGGATGCTTTCTATGTATCGTGCTCGGAGCTTTTTTTCGTCTTTAACCAGCAGACCCTGCTCCAGATACCCTACAATCACACATCGTATCAGTATCCTCCTCACTGCAGTTATTTAATAGTGTATGTGTCACACAGGTGTGCTCACCTGTTCTTGTCCTGAAGACCATGTCTGCCAGGTACACCAGGTCTGCTAGAAAATCAGTGATGAACCAATATATCAAATAATCGTGCTGCAACTCCTCAAAACAGGCTCTAAACAAGAGAAGAGAAAAAGAAAACCTTAAACACTGGCCTGATTACCAGCACAGAACCTTAAAAACAAGCTGGAATTTATAATAATTGGGTTTTCTGGTAAATAAAGATAGTGTTGCGTACCTGGCGATGATCAGAACCCAGTTATACATGACAGGACACGTGATGACGAAGAGCCAGTTGTAGTACATGTTTCCTGCAGGATCGATGACGTAAATCTCCGTCGGCCTGATCGAACATCAACAAAATAAAATAATGAATCAGCAGTACACGTTCCTTCAAAACACACCGTTGTAGTGTACAATACAACCAAACTGAACAATGCATACTCCTCTTTCTTGGCTTTCTCTTTCTCCTTCTCTTTCTCCTTCTCCTTTTCTTTCTCCTCTTGCTCTTTGTCCTTCTTCTCCTTCTTTTCCTTCTTTTCTTTCTTTTCTTTTTTCCTGCAGTAATAAAGTCACGATCAGCCACACAAGTGAGAAATATAACACAGGAAGAGAAGAGAGGAGTTTCTCCTCACGCAAGACGAGTTCTTACTCTTTTTTCCCCTTCTTTTCTTTCTTTTCTTTCTTCTTTTTCTCTTTCTTCTCCTCTCTGCAAAGGAGGAACAGAGCAGCATAGATGACACACGTCATATCGGTGTAGTGTGTGTACCTGACATTGTGTGTGTGTGTATTAGTCACTTGATTGTATAGTTGTATAGCAGTGTGTGTTACTCACTCCTCATTGTTGTTGCTGTTGTTGATGTTAAAAAGTGCACCAGCACCAGAGTGCTGCCTCTTCCTTCAGACAAAACACACACACACACAAACACACACACACATCATCATCTTCATCATCACATAGGTTGTAGTTATTGAGTATCAGCACTGTGAGTGATCATTGCATATCATAAATAATTATTCAAACAGCAAAAATCCAAACAGATTAAATAAATAAAAATGAATTTAAATTCAGTTATCAAATGTGAGCCATAAGATGGATGCGTTGCTCACGTCATGTCCCCTGCGTCGCTCACGATAACCTCCTCCACCCCCTCCAGGAGGATTATGGGAGGAACAAGTGGCTTCACGCTATTTGACATGGCAGCTGATTGGCTGAGCCACCTGTCAATCAAAAACAAACAAGGTTGTTGGAATTTAATGAATCGACTCTGATTACACCTGGAAATGCTGACGTTTATACGGCAAAGTTCAAAGCTGAAATATGGGCACTTTTCTGTAAGGTTTTTAAAACTATGCTAAAATTGTGTGACCTGGTGTGCAGCTGATTGGCTGAGCCACCTGTCAATCAATTAATAAAGCTATAAATGTGGTCACTAATCATTAAAAAAAATGTATTATTGTATATATAAAATACATGTTCTTGGCTTTAACAACATGTAGAGTGTCATTAAATCAAACAGGAGTTTTAAATTAAAAATGATTACAATAAACATTAATACAATTCAATAAACAACAATACAACAAACAATACAGTTTAAAAATACATCTGTGTAACTATGGTGTTTCTGAATATATCCATTTTTTAAAACATTTTTTAAAAGAATACTAAAATCACATGACTTTATTCTGAAATTGCTATAGACTGAAGTTTAGCTATGGGCTTTTTCTGTAAGGATGTTTTTAAAACTGCACTAGTCATGTTGAATAAATGCTAAAGTGTCTTTAAGGATAAGAAATAACATTGTATGCAATTAATAGATTAAAGTTTGTATCATTTATTATTTAAAAAGAAGATTTATAAAACAAAATAGCACCTGTATAACTAGGAAATCATTTATGAATGCAATGTAAGCATTAATATGATTTAATAGTTATTCAGAAATGAACAGATTTGAATAACTATGGAATATAACCTCAGATTAAATGATTTAGTCGTAATAAATTCATCTAAAATGGCTGTAAAGTGCAGAATAAAGAATAATCTACTCACCTGACGCTAGCTTAATCCACTGCCTGCTACACACCTGTGTGCACGTCCTCCATCACAGGTACACATCCATACAGGTACATCAGAGTGGACATGAAGTCTTCATCTCACACACACACACATACACACACACACTCACTCTCACACACTCACACACACACACACACTCACACTCACACACACACCGGAATGGCAAAATGAATGTTAATGTCACTGATTTTGGGGTTTTTTGCCAGCCGGTGACATGGCCTCCATCCAACTGACAGAGGATTTCACACAGGGAAAGGGGGATTGGGGATTAGACAGGATGGACACACACACACACACACACACACACACACATCAGTGCCTCTAAATATGTATGAGGTTGGTAACGGAACAGCTGAGATAGATAGATAGATAGATAGATAGATAGATAAAATAATATATATAATGTATAATTATGATAACTCTCCTATAAATGAACAGTCAGAAAAGTTGCAAAAGTTAAATGAAAATGATTTTAAATGAAATAAATCCACAATTATTAACCTGTAAATTAACAATGAACAATTATTAACAATAACTAATTATTCATCTGGCAGATTAAATCATTAATTAATCAGTGCTCTGTAAGTTAAATCGATCTGACACACACACACACACACACACACACACACACACTGCATGACTGAGGTTCAGAAATGTTCCAGAGCTCGTCTTCTGTGTTTCTCAGATTTATTTTTGTAACGTTGTCTGTTGTGAAGACTAAGTTGAAAACTAAGACTAACTTCTGATCTCTCTCTCGTTATCCTGGCAGTGGTCAGTAGTCATTTGGTTGGGTTTTGGATCTCAGATTTTGGGTGTAGCTTGAATTAGCTGGATTTTCGAGCTAGGTTTTGTCCTTTGCTCCTGGCTGGCTCGCCGACTGTTAAACTCTGATGTCTAAAACTCACAGAGTTCATTCGAGAGAAAGCGAGTGTCAGGATAGTGATGTCACAGAGGTCGAAGCTCTTGAGTATATTCTTCAGGTTCTTTTGGCACCTCCTGGCTGGCTCGCCAACAATTATCCCAGCATGCATTTGGCTCAGCTTCTATACGAAATAATACTTTATATAAAGAAAAGGTTCGATTGCACAGCTTCCAGTCATCAGTATTTCCTCAGTGTGTGTAGGACGTACTGAACCCTCCGCCTGATCGTTTTTTCTAAATTATTTTAAGAAGATGTCAATCTCACAGTAACAAATGTTAGATTAATATTTACTCCGTAGTATACAGTTTTACAACAACTCTGTTTATTTATGAATCATTTTAATGTGTATCAATTTTAATTATTTACATTTTAGGTTCCATATTTCAGGTTCTTCTTATCTGTCTCTGATAATCACAAACATTTCACAGCCACATTATTTGTATCTGTGTTCAAGTGTATAGATTGGTGAGAGTGTGTGTGTGTGTGTGTGTGTGTGTGTTCTGCGTTTCACCTTGACCATGTTACAGTAAGAACAGTGAGGATTACTGGCTCACTAGTCCAGATTTGGTCGTATCTGTTGTGTCAGCGATGCACTGATAGCACATAAGCCTATTATGTTACATTACACACACACACACACACACACACACACACACACACACACAACCCCTCTGAACTCAGTAAAACACCCATATGCATATGCATGTGTAATTAGAACTTTCGTTTCTGTTACACACACACGTGGAGTTTTAATTCATTCAACTTCACTACAAAGTTTTAATTCATTTTATGAAAGTTTATTGTGCTCCTTAACAAACACCAAAAATGGAACCCATCACTGGAACATCATTATCTTATTTAAATAATTAAAATTAATTAAATTAGCATGTGACAGTTTCCAGACTGATTTTATTACAATTCCATAATTTCAATTAGAATTTAGGAACAAATAAATTTGGGGCATCGAAATACATCAGAATCAAAGAAATACTGTTAAGTGCTATTCACAAACACACAAGTGTGTGTGTGTGTGTTACAGCAATGGTGTGTTAGCTTTAGCATTAGCTGCTCCACCCTTGTGGTTACAGGAAGTTGTAGCGCCTCCTGTTTGTGTCCTCTGACCTGCATCGACACTAGGGGGCGCTTTTCCTAGAGGGTCAGTTGTTTCCTGGACACCTGCAGGAAGGGCGGGGCCAGGGGCAGGGCCAGGGGCGGGGCTGGGGGCAGTGGTGGGCTGGAGCTGCAGGTGACCCGGGTTAGGGTCAGGATTAGGGTTAGTGTTGGGTTTAAGGTGAAGGTTAGCATTGGGATTAGGGTCAGGGGTGAGTTCAGGATCGACGCCTCCCTGTCCACCCTCCATTATTCCCATGTTCGGAATCTCAGCACTAATCGGCAAAATGTAGATCACCTGACAGAGAGACAGAGAGAGAGAGAGAGAGATACAGAGAGAGAGAGAGACAGATATATATAGAGAGAGAGAGACAGACAGAGACAGAGAGAGAGAGAGAGACAGGCAGAGACAGAGAGAGAGAGACAGGCAGAGACAGAGAGAGAGAGACAAAAAGAAAGACAGAGAGAGAGAGAGAAACAGACAGATAGAGAGACAGAGAGAGAGACAGAGAGAGATAATTTAACTGCATGGTCTTTAAACTGATTTAATAAAAAGAGAATTCTGGACATGTTTGTACATTAAAAGTGTGTGTGTGTGTGTGTGTATGTGTGTGTGGACTGGTACCTGCGCATCTCCCTCCTCTGAGCTTGCTGAATTGGACTGAAAGGAAATGATGTCATATTAAACACAAAATTCACACGCACGTGTTTTAGTGTAAACATTTTTCCCCCATAAATATACATCGTCCTTAATAAACAGCAATGTTACCATGACAACCACCATCTGCCCATCACTACCATTAGCTACCTTAAAGTTAGCTAGCTGAGATTAGAAACTCACCAGCGCTGCTGGCCGAGCAACAGACACCACCTGAAACACACACATGTACAGTTAGACACACACACACACACACACACACTCAATAATCTCTGTGATGAAGAGAGTGTATTAAAACCTGTCTCTGTCCTCCAGCTGCTCCTCCAGCAGGGGGCGCCCACACAGGGAAAAACGGCTGCCCGTTCTGTACAGCACAGAATTAATTTTAGAGAAGGTGTAGACTGATGTTCATGATTCAATGTGTGTGTGTGTGTGTGTGTGTGTGTGTTGTACACACCACTCCAGGCTGCAGAGGGACCACACCAGGAATGGAGTTCCACACTGGCAACACCTTCATGCAAATCCACACATTCATACCATTTAATAACGGAATATTATAATATAAGATATTATACGATAGTGATGTTACAGTAAAATACTGAGTGGTGTGATGAAGCGTTGTTATTGTTACCACTCTGAAAGTTGATTATTTTCCTCTAACAGCTCAACCCTGAGAGTTTTATTCCTCTTACACCACAGCGATTTACCAACAATTACAATCTATGATTTATTGAAGGTTCTGTGAAACGAGTTAGTTCCTGTTGTTGCTTACGTTATAGCAGCTATAAACACTCATTCCCTCACCAGCCTCTCTTTATTCTCTCTCTCCATGTTAATAAGACAAAAAAATCGCAGCTTGTTACGCATGTTACTGAGAAACCGCAAAGAAGCGTAAACTCCTCTGTCCTGAAGATGTCGGAAAACTTACAGTTACAGCTTTACCTCTGACTGTTACAAAGCGCTGACACTGGAGACTCCTTCCATAAATGTTACATAAACATCTCCTTACTTCAAAAAAAACTTCACCATATCAACGATTTTATAAATTCTGTTTATTATCAGTGGAGCGTCCGCTGTACACGTCTCTGTGAATGAGTTGTTACTATAGAAACGATAACATATTGAACGAGTGCATTAATATAAAGCTGCACTACTGTCAGAGCTGCTGTTCTAGAAAACTAATCAACACCTTCTGACCAATCAGAATGTGTGTGTTTGTGTGTTACCTGTCCCTGTGGGAGGGGATTCTCAGGTGTGGGTGTGTCAGGTGAGACTGTTGGTAGCTGCAGGAACGGACTGTTTACATTCTGATTCTCCAACAAGTTCTGACTCGTCATCTGTGGAACATAGAACCCATTAACACCTAGAACTCATTAACACCTAGAACCCATTAACACCTAGAACTCATTAACACCTAGAACCCATTAACACCTAGAACTCATTAACACCTAGAACTCATTAATATCTGAACACGACAGTTAAATTACTGAACACTGCATTAACATCACACTCACGTGTTGCTGCTCGGGTTCTGTGCGTGTGTGTGTCTGTTCAGACTGAGCTGTCGGGTTCTGGTTCCTCTGTGTTCTCCAGTCACTGCTCACTGGTACCAGAACCACCTGTGGTCCATTCGAGCCCAGAACCGTAACAGGGACCAGGAGGGTGTAGCCAGGGGAGGATTGGGGCGGAGCCAAACTCAGCTGTGAGGAAACCTAACAGTTAGAGATGCACTTCTGTGAGAGTGATAGTTTTACAGAGCAGTGTTCAGGTAAAGTGCAGTGTTGTTCAGGTAAAGTGCAGTGTTCAGGTAAAGTGTAGTGTTGTTCAGGTAAAGTGCAGTGTTGTTCAGGTAAAGTGCAGTGTTCAGGTAAAGTGTAGTGTTCAGGTAAAGTAGAACTAGTAAATGAAACAGTTTAATACTCACAGGAAATCCTTCAGTGATCCTCAACACACACAGCAGCAGCACAGCCACCTGCATTTCCATTATCATCATCATCCTGCACAACACAGACACTGACACAGATCAGACTCCAGTATTACTGTACTATACTAAACATCATTATAGATCAGACTCCAGTACTGCTGTACTATACTAAACATCATTATAGATCAGACTCTAGTACTGCTGTACTATACTAAACATCATTATAGATCAGACTCCAGTATTACTGTACTATACTAAACATCATTATAGATCAGACTCCAGTACTGCTGTACTATACTAAACATCATTATAGATCAGACTCTAGTACTGCTGTACTATACTAAACATCATTATAGATCAGATTCCAGTGTTACTGTACTATACTAAACATCATTATAGATCAGACTCTAGTACTGCTGTACTATACTAAACATCATTATAGATCAGATTCCAGTGTTACTGTACTATACTAAACATCATTATAGATCAGACTCCAGTATTACTGTACTATACTAAACATCATTATAGATCAGACTCCAGTGTTACTGTACTATACTAAACATCATTATAGATCAGACTCTAGTACTGCTATACTATACTAAACATCATTATAGATCAGACTCTAGTACTGCTGTACTATACTAAACATCATTATAGATCAGACTCCAGTACTGCTGTAGTATACGAAACAACATTGGAGCTCCGTACTGGCGTATAGCCGGACGCTATTATTGATCAGACACCATTACTACAGTACTATAACACGCCGGACGCTATTGGTGATCAGACGCCATTACTATGGTACTATACAGAACAGACATCAGACACCATTTCTACTACTCTATACAGTTCAGATACGATTAAAACTGCACTTTACACAACAGACTCTATTGTTAATGTGGATGAGAGATCAGACTCCAATATTAATGTACATTAGAGATCAGACTCCATTACTGCTGTGAAAAACCGTTTGAATGCAGCAGAGATTTATAAGAGGAGAGGTTGTACCTGTGAGCAGCTCTTCAGTCCCGCTGTGCCGGTGAGGGTTCTGTGGTGTGAAGGAGCCGGTGGACGGTTTTTAAATGCTCCAGCCAGCCACACACACACTCTCGGACAGAGACACAGACGGCCATCATGTCTGTCTGACTGCGGGGGAGACGTTTCCTCAGCGTGAGAGATTAGACAAAGACACTGAGTCAGAGCAGCCGAGTGTAAATGCTCTGCTGAAACCCAAAATTATCTGTGGAGAAGTGTGAAGAAACGGATGTGTTCATCACCGTTTCACTGAAAGCAGAGAAATATGAACACTAATGCTTTAAATTATTTATAAAAGGGCAGAAACACACACACACCCACACCCACACACACACATGTACACTGTACACTGCAGACGGGAGTTTCTGAACATGTGTGTGTGTATGAAAGGATAAATGAGTGATTTAGGAACATGTCTGAAGTTGTCTGAACAGACGCTGAGTGTGTGTTTAAGAGCAGAAAGAAACACCACACACATGCTGACAAAATAAAACTCTATATGAAGTAAAGATTTGGATTAGCGCTAAGATTATTGCAGAAACACAAAGCCGTAAAATGAACAAAACACTTTTCATTAAAATGAACACATTCAGAGCTGGAAAGTCTCTCAGAAATCCAGCAGCCTAAAGGGAGCTACAGTTCGTCCCTCAACAGTTCGCCTACAGCTTTATTCCTGTAGCGGTTTTATAAGAAATCTGGATGTAGATTTAGATCCCAGAGGCGACGGTGACGAGAAAAAAACTCCCTGAAATGACATGCGGTAGAAACATCAAGAGGAACCAGACTCAGAACAGAGCCCATGGTCTTCTGGTTGACACAGGATAGCGTGATGATAAATAATTACAGCATACTGGTGTAGAAGAGTAAAGACACACTGAGCACTGAGTGTTACAGGATGTTCAGTATGAGCAGATTGTGAATATGAGTCCTAAGAGTCTGGTCTTTACGATTACAGCAGCAGCTGCAGGGATTAGGAATAAAATGCTTCAGAAAATGTTCTGTGTAGAACAACTTTAGAAAGCTAGAACCAGTAACCATCCATAGAAGCTTCGAGGAACCTTTATTAAAGATTGTAAAGGAGAACAAGGACTTTTGTGTTTTCACTCTAAATTTTTCTACTCTAACACTCTTATGTTCAGTTATGACATTTATAGTTCATATATTTTGTGTTAGCTAAATAGCAGAAGGTAGATATTCCGTGTCTGCACTGTAAGCATCCATATTTAAGATTTTCCAAAAAAAAAGGATTCAAACACAAACATCCGTATCAAATGCTCCTGAACTGAAAGTGAAGCAGCTGTAAACTTTAGTCCATATCACATGTGAGATATGCTCTCATTGTCTTCATCCTGGGTTAAAGTGTGTGTGTGTGTGTGTGTGTTGTGGTAACCACAGTCAGAGGAGCTCATTGCCATCATTGTGTGGAGTGATGAAAGTGTGTGACGTTAGTCTTCATGCTGACAAACTAAAACAGCTGAAAGAACCAGGTTAACTCTGGGATTATTGAGGAAAAGAAGAAGCAATGGGTGGAACCATGTGACGAGTTCATGTGCAATCGCGTGAGGTTTTTCTCAGAGTAACAATATTACACATGTAATATTTACTGTTTTAGTGCTAGTGCCTTAATAACGGCCTGAACAAAGCACGAAGCACAACCGGACAGGCTAACACCTGAAACTAGACCATATCAGAAACAGAAACCGAGAACTGAGCAGCTTGAGAACTAGCATCAGATCAGAGCCATAATAAAACATGAGCAGTCGGACGAACACACAGGAGAAAACGAGACGAATAATGAGAAACAGGAAGTGACGATGACGAAAGACGCAGTCAGGGCGGAGTTAGAGCAGCAGTGAGGAAAGCAGACAACGTTGACATTAACTATATATTAGATAGTATACAGTACAGTAGTATAGTAGTATAAGAGTATAGTAGTACAGTAGCATAGCAACATAATAGTATATTAGTATGGCAGTGCAGTAACAGTAGCATAGCACTATAGTAATACAGTAGTATAGTAGTAGAGTTATATAGCACATATATAGCAGTATATAGTAGTACAGTAGCATTGTAATATGGTAGTATAGTACTTTAATAGTATGGCAGTATAGTACTATGGTAATACTGTATAGCACTATAATACTACAGCAGTGTAGTAGTAAAGATGTACATCATCATAGCAGTATAGTAATACAGTTGTATAATATTGCACTATTACCATAGTGTAGCAATACAGCAGTATAAGTAGTATAGTTATATAGCACATATATAGCAGTATATAGTAGTATTGTAATATGGTAGTATAGTACTTCAGTAGTATGGTAGCAGAGTACTATAGTACTACAGTAGAATAGCAGTGTAGCAGTAAAGCAGTAGCACGTTAGTATAGTAATGCAGCAGTATAGAAGTATAGTCGTGTAGTATAGTAGCACGTAAGTATAGTAACGCAGCAGTATAGTAGTATCGTCGTGTAGTATAGTAGCACGTTAGTATAGTAATACAGCAGTATAGTAGTACAGTCGTGTAGTATAGTAGCACGTTAGTATAGTAACGCAGCAGTGTAGTAGTATCGTCGTGTAGTATAGTAGCACGTTAGTATATTAATGCAGCAGTATAGTAGTATCGTCGTGTAGTATAGTAGCACATTAGTATATTAATGCAGCAGTATAGTAGTATAGTCATGTAGTATAGTAGCACATTAGTATATTAATGCAGCAGTGTAGTAGTATCGTCGTGTAGTATAGTAGCACGTTAGTATATTAATGCAGCAGTATAGTAGTATCGTCGTGTAGTATAGTAGCACGTTAGTATAGTAATGCAGCAGTGTAGTAGTA
>CM040469.1:25142009-25153359 GCA_022758105.1 Pangasianodon gigas
TAGTAGTATAGTCGTGTAGTATAGTAGCACGTTAGTATAGTAATGCAGCAGTATAGAAGTATAGTCGTGTAGTATAGTAGCACGTTAGTATAGTAATGCAGCAGTGTAGTAGTATAGTCGTGTAGTATAGTAGCACGTTAGTATAGTAATGCAGCAGTGTAGTAGTATAGTCGTGTAGTATAGTAGCACGTTAGTATATTAATGCAGCAGTATAGTAGCAATGTAATGGTTCTCCGCTTCAGACAATGTTAAACCAGAGATAACCTAACTGTCTCTCTCTCTCTCACTCTCTCTGTCTCTCTCTCTCCCTTTCTGTTTGTCTCTGTCTCTCTCTCTCTGTCATTCTCTCTCTCACTCTCTCTGTCTCTCTCTCTCTCCCTTTCTGTTTGTCTCTCTCTCTCTCTCTGTCATTCTCTCTCTCACTCTCTCTCTCTCCCTTTCTGTTTGTCTCTCTCTCTCCTTCTCTCTCTCAGTCCACACATCATATTTTCAGCTCCAGTGGTGCTGATAAAACATCTCTCACATCTCAGATGTGTCTCACATGTCACATGTTCTCCTGTAAGAGTTATGAAGAACCTCAGAAGATCCACTAGATGGAGTGATTAGACTGGAGATTAGAGAGTGGTGTTGCTCTAGAGTGCCACGTGTGAAGGTGAAGCTCGTATTCACTCAGACAGCAGCAGGGACGAGAGACTTTATACTTTATACTTAAATACATGTCTTTAAGGAAAAAAGTTCAAAGTCCAAATGAAATGTCAGATTAGACCATTTCATAAGCAGTTACAGGTGAGATCGACACCTGACAGTGAGGGAAATCAAAACATTATAATGTGATTTAACAGCACTATATCTGTATATCATATGTATATTTACATTATATTACAATTTAATTGACTATGAATATATACAATACATCTATAATTCATTCATTCATCTTCAGTAAGCGCTTTATCCTGGTCAGGGTGGAGGTTGATCCTGAGCCTATCCTGGGAACACTGGGGGAAATGCTGGAATACTCCCTGGTAAGCTGGATTTACAGTGCATTATGGGTAATATAATTTGTCTATAAATAGGGCCACACCCCAAATAGTGCACTGTGTAGTGAATAGGGAACGAATTGAGACACTGAGTGCGATTTGAAGCGATGCTGCTGATTGGTTGGCGATTGGAATGATCTTAATGACATCATCAACAGTCAGTGTGAATTTAAATTCTCCAGCATTCTGTCAGTGTGTTTCACTGTTACACACTTTAATCTGAAACCGTTTAAACTGTATAAAGTTTCTAAAAACCCCAAATTCCACTGAAATCCTCTATAAAAACAAATGAGTGTAAGAGCCTAGCTTGTGTGTGTGCGTGCGTGTGTGTGTGTGTGTGTGTGTAAACCACAGGTCCAGCAGTGTAATTGTAGATTCAGGGATTGACCTTCGCTATAATTAAGGCTGCAGAAAACAGAAATCTCGAAACTTTTCCTGCGTTTCTCTGAAGCTCAGACACAAAAATGTCTGCAGTTGGAAAGTGAATGTGGAGGATGTGTAATTACACACTGCTGCACAACACACAAATCCACCAGAAACACACACACACACACACACAGTTACATGTACGTACTGTACGTACAGTGGCTTGCATAAGTATTTACCCCCCTTGAACTTTTCCACATTTTTGTAGTGCTACAGTTTGAAACTAAATGAACTTGTTTGGGATTTTATGTCGTGAATCTACACAAAAGATCCCATAATTCTGACAACCATAAGCCTGGGCACTACACAAAGCTGTGGAGAACTGTACGAAATCCCATCTGGAGCGATCAAAACAAGGCCCATGAATATACGACACGCAGGAGAACAACGGAGAGCAGGAGAACAGCTCGCTTCATCTCCAACATCATCTAACAACTCAAAACAAGTCCCATGAATATCATCTAACAACTCAAAACAAGTCCCATGAATATACGACATGCAGGAGAACAACGGAGAGCAGGAGAACAGCTCTCTTCATCTCCAACATCATCTCCAACATCATCTAACAACTCAAAACGAGTCTCAGCAAACTTGGGGAAGAATTTCTCTGCTCTGATGAGACCAAAACTGAAGATGGGGAACCCCTGAGAACACCACCTCCATGGTGAAGCATGGTGGTGGCAGCATCATGCTCATCATTACGCTTGTCCTCTTGGTTGTGTCTCG
Source organism: Pangasianodon gigas (assembly GCA_022758105.1). NCBI lineage: Eukaryota > Metazoa > Chordata > Actinopteri > Siluriformes > Pangasiidae > Pangasianodon > Pangasianodon gigas. The sequence continues at coordinate 25,144,199 of CM040469.1, forward strand.
GACTAATGTGGCTGTGCCATATTCTTTACATTTAATAATAACAGATTTAATGTCCCTCTGTGAGATGTTCAAAGTTTTGGATTTTTTTTATAACCAAACCTTGATTTATACTTTTACAGAATTTCGTCCCGGACTTGTTTTGATCGCTCCTTGTTCTTCATGATGCTGTTTATTTAGGGGGTGAATACTTATGCAACTTCTACTGATGTTATCTGGTTAACTGAGTAATGTGGCTTAATGAAACACTGAGTGTACCTGAATATACTCTCTATCTTTGCCACACACACACACACACACACACACACACACTCTCTCTCTCTCTCTCTTGTCTGTGTATACATCAGGACATTCTTAGACATTGTAACTGTGTACTGTAATTTTGTGTGATGCAGAATTGGCCTGCTTCTCAGGAACACACACACACACACACACACACACAAACACACACACACAATGTTAGGGTTTTGTCGTTGCTCATTTGATGACCAAAATGTCCCAGAATATACGACACGCAGGAAACACACACACACATAAAAGGTTTTACATTATGCTACATGTCGTCTGTGAAGAGAGGCGACACACACGCACACACACACACACACACTTTCTTATATAAATATATATATATATATATATATATATATACACACACACACACTCTCTCTCTCCCTCTCTCTCTCTCTCTCTCTCACACACACACACACAGAGCATGGATGGATGGATTAAAGAGAACATCTGAATGATGAACACGTTCATTCTGTGGAAAGGTTGAAGAAGAATAAAGACGGTGGATTATTTCTGACGGTGTTTTCAGTGTGTATTCGTCTGATTCATCGGCTGTGTGTCAGTGAGTGTGTGTCTGAGTGTGTGTGTGTTTATATCTGAGTTGTTAGATGATGTTGGAGATGAAGCAAGCTGTTCTCCTGCTCTCCGTTGTTCTCCTGAGCTGCGCGGCTCCTGTAAGAAAACTCCTCACATCCACATTCATACCTTCACATTCTGACTGACCTACACTGTGGACTTTCATTAATTCATTAATAATTCATTCCACTTTCACAATTCCTTCTGATTGGTTAATCTGTGTCTTATTATAGAGGAAGTGAGTTGTGTTTCCAGCAACATTTACAGTTTTTTGTTATATAACTGCACTAAGGTTGATGGACTGTAGTAGTTCTGTCTTATACAAGCTGCATTTCTGGTTGAACTTTAAGCAATTGTCTCATTTTAAATACTCAAACATGGGAAATTTGTATTAATTAGAAATCATCTAAATCAATTAAAACTAATTAAAAACTCTAACTTAAACAGATCCTAATCACGGTTATGTGACACAGTCTAATGTGTACTCTAAATTACAGGTGCAGTGTAAATATAAGAATGTATATATTCTGTAAATATGTCTTTAATATCTATAAATCTACACATGTATGGTTAAATAGTGTTAATAAGAATAATGTGTGTGTGTGTTTTAGCTGCACGAGAATAATGAGTTGAGCAGTTCACAGGAATCCCAGGTGAGTTCTATAATTTGGGGAATTTTTGGGGAGTATTTGTGAAATAAACTGCGTGTGCAGCAGATCAGCGTCATGATCACGGCAGGTTTCCCAAAGCTCCGTACACTTTTCCACACAGGAACCACAAACATATCATTCAGACGTTTTTCTTCCTTCTCCTTTATGCTCCACTGCTATTTTGGGTTATTTTTGATTTTTTTTTTTTTTTGTATCTGCCTTTCGCTGGGCTCCTTAACATCTTTAACCCAGAAGTGTGGACACTGTGGACAGAATGTTTAAAGTTGTAAGGAATGAGAACGAGTAATCAGGATGTTTTACAGGCTGCGTTGCGGTCAGGTTCAGACAGATTACCGTCAGTGTCGGTAATGACGGGTTTGTAAAAATGGCCCAAATGCAACCATCATCTCTACTGCATCTGACCGTTTAACATCCACAACGAGCCGAGAGTGATGGAGGGATAACGGGAAAATTGCTTTAGGGTTTAAAAAAAAAACAATGATACTACTTTACACATTCTTTAAAGTTCACATTAAAAAAAGAAAGGACAAAAGAAAAAGAACACAAAGAAGAAAGAAAGAAAATTGGATAGATAGATAGATAGCACAAAGATTGTGCTAAAAAAGAAAGAAAGAAAGAAAGAAAGATAATTAGACATAAATACAGATAGATAGATAGATAGATAGATAGATAGATAGACAGACAAACACTGAGCTAAAAAAAGAAAGAAAGAAAGAAAGAAAGAAAGAAAGAACGAAAGATAATTAGACATAGATAGATAGATAGATAGATAGATAGATAGATGAAGTGTAGATATATTGGTATAATTATTGCAGCTGTGTTGATATAAAATGTAGAAAGATGAGTTAATTGTTACTGCATTAATTAATAAAATATTAAACACTGCTGTATCGTATACGGGAAATTAAAGTGTAATATATGTTATATAACACGTACCTGTGTAATTACAGAACTCCTTTCTGAATCAGTGTTTACGTCTTTTTTCAGGTCACCTCACGTGTCACTCAGTTTAGGGGAACCCCAGGAAGTGACATCATAATCACAGCACCTGCAGGTTTTGGAAAACCCAATGAGAAAGGCCAGAGCACAGTTACAGTCAGTTTACGGGATGAGAATACCAACGTTTCCATCGATGTCGTGAGCTTCATCTTCTCTGTGAGCAAATCCGAAGAGAAAAACATCACCGATAACGATGGGGAGGCGAGTGAGGAGGAATTTGACCCAACAGAAGGACCTGAGGTGCTAAACAGTGATGAAGAGTTGGACAAAAGCGAGGAGGAAACACCAAATCCAAGAGATGATAAGAGTGATGAAGATCAGATACGCAGCACGAGTTCCCAGTCTGACTCCAGAGTCGACTCTGAAGAATCTGACCCAGACCATCCAAAAGTCTTTGAAACTACAACCACCTCAGATACATCCAGCTTACAGGAGGACTCAAATGAGTCTGATTCTGGATCAGAGCACCAAAAGACCAAGGTCCATACTGATCAGTCAGACAGCGGAGAACCTTCTGTCCTACACTATCTCCCTGGACAACTCACAGGTCTCAGATCAGCTCTTGCATCTACCTTAATCCATGAGGAAACCACTTCAGCAAAAGCAAATGGCAAAGGAACTGACCCCAGATCAGATATCTCCTCTGTAGAAGGTCAGACTGTTCCTACAAACTCAGAACCTATGTTAGGACCTTTTCAGACAGCTTCAGCACTCAGCTCCAGCTCAGAGGAGGAAACGGATGATGAATGCAAGAACAGTATCACTGATCCAACACTGAGCAAGACCCCAAGTCTCAACTCAGGTCCAGAGTCCATGGTAAATACAGAAGTGGTGAAGAAGAACGAAGGTCCTCCAACACCTTTCTTCTCTGGTTCAGACTTTTATCCTGAGTATGTTAATGATGATTGGCAGTATGATCCCAGATATTATGACCCATACAGGAACCATCCTGGGTACGACCCCTATGGTGCAGGGTACGACCCCTATGGTGCAGGGTACGACCCCTATCAAGCAGGTTATGACCCCTATCAACCAGGTTATGACCCTTATCAAGCAGGCTATGACCCCTATGGTGAAGTTTATGACCCATATCGTGCAGGATATGACCCCTATGGTGCAGGTTACGACCCCTATGGAACAAGGTATGACCCCTATCAGGCAGGATATGACAACCAGGACCCATATCGTGAAACAAAGGGTGAAGATCCAAGACAAGACGTAGCGCAAGAAACCACTCCAGCATACTCAGTAGAAGAAAACGAGAGCCGTCCTACAGAGACTTCAAACAACCAGGATAACTCGCACAGCGAAGAACAACCTCAGTCACCCTCCATTTCACCATCAAGTACCCCAGTATCACTTCCTGAAGGTTCTGAGAACACGGATTCTGCACACAACATGCCATCAGAAGAACCATCAAACTCCAGCTCTATCGAAACCAGCAGAGAAACTGCGGGACTGCAGCCTTCCAAAGGTCCAAATGATTCTAACAGTCCTCCTGATCCTGCTGGGTCCAATAGTGAAGAGGGTACCGGAACCAGAGCTGATGCTGTGCGCAAGAAAATGGCTGCAACAGGGAGCTCCAGCAGTGAGGAGAGTGTTGAGACCACAGACTCTGAACAAGAGAGCCAGAATCCAATGGACCAGCCAGGAAACCACGGAACTCAAAGTCCAGCAATTCAAACGTCTGTGGTTCAGGTCAATCATAACATCCAGGAGGTACACAATGAAAAAGAACCTCAGAGTCAGTCACCTGTAGATCTCATACCCGCATTTAGTTCAGAAGAAGATGATCCACTGGTCAACACAATCGAGCGCATCATGGCTCTTGCGTTCAAAGGTGGATCCAATGAAGAAGGAACTGTTGTTGGGACAAACCCTGATTCTACCCCCTCAGACAACACCTCTGAAAACAACCAGAACGAAGAATCATTTTCAAACGAATCTGCAACCGATAGCCCAGGAATCAGTGCAGAAGTGACTCGTGAATCAGTGGAGCTCACCACAGAGAGCCCAACATTCGACTCTGAATCAGTGCCAACAAGTGATTCACTTACTAGCAACGAAGACGCCTCCAGTGAGAATACCACGCCAAATCCGAGCGCTAGCCTGCACGTTACAACTCAGAGCAGTGGAGAATTAGATAATAGTGCTGACGCTAACGCTAATGCTAACACTGCTAATGACAGTGAGGAGTCTCGGGAATCTCAGATCTTTACCCCATCCACAGTGTTGCCCATCGCTAGCCAGACAAGCCACGTGCAACACACTGAAAACAGCAGCGATGAGGAAAACACACAAGACAGGAAGTCCAACCAGGGGATAATCAGTCAATTTCCTGTAGAGACACCCGCTAAAATCATAGCCGCCAAACTCTGGACGTCGTTCCTCCAAGCGCTGAAAGTTCCCATGGCTAGTCAAAGTGGACAATCAGTCCAGAAAAATGTCCGAAGGCAACAAAGTACCAGACGTTATCACCAGCGTAGCAACAGGAGACAAAAAGCCAACAGCAGTGAGGAAAGTAAATAAAATAAAATATGCATAAACTTAGCATACATTTTTAACAATTAAAGACCGAGTCAGGAATTGCTAACGGAAGGTTGGTGCTTGTTCCTGCAACATAAGCAGTTTATTACAGTATAAAAGGTTAGCATGTTAGCATTCATACATACTATTAGCAGTCATATTCTCTGTTAGCAATCATGTTGTCCTTTAGCAAACATGCATAATGTTAGCAAATTGTTCTCTCTTAGCGTAGATCTCTGGAGCAGCCATGACACTGTTTTAGCGAATTTCCTGATTGGAGCTTTAACGTTTTTTTTTCTTTAACTCCACTTGGGATTGATGTAGTTGATGTAGGTCTGTTTTCTCCTCTCAGGAATGAATTGCTGTATTTTTGGAATGGAAATGGGATCCAGATTTAACACAAACATCTTTTACCTCGAATAAAACTAGCTGTAAAGATACTGATAGCTCCGAAAATCTGTATTGTAAGTGCATCAATATAACGACGGGGGAAAGTTTTTTTTTTTTTTTCAGATTGATCTTGTACTCCAAAAGCATGGTTTCTATTTTAGATGATAAATAAATAAAATAAATAAATAAATCTCATAATGCAATGGTTCATGCAGCTGTAGCAGTTTCCTGTGTGTTTATTCACCATGTATTTAAAACGGATTACTTTAAAAGGTGCAGTTTGTCGTTCTTTAAAGTGTTTTAGTTCTAGAAATAATTGTATAGCTTCACAACATTGGCTAGTTTCTTAATTTCTGGCTTCTGTTTACATTTTTCTGGGCTGTAATTCAGCTCACGGCCAGCAGAGAGCTCTAAACATTACACACTTTAAATGTAAACCAGTTATGCAAAAACTGGAGGTTATAATATTCCCTCACTTGTTAGCTACATTAAGTGCAAAACTAAACAAGCAAACTTCAGACATCTGTGGTGATGGAGACATTGTGTAACACGACAAGCTGCGTTTTTTTTTTTTGTCTTATTAACTTGAAGAGAGAGAATAAAGAGAGGCTGGTGAGGGAACGAGTGTTTATAGCTGCTATAACGTAAGCGACAACAGGAACTAACTTGTTTCACAGAACATTAAATGTAACAATAAATGGATAAAAGCATGACGTGTCGTTCTTTAATAAATAAAAAGTGTAATTGTTGGTAAATTGCTGTGGTATAAGAGGAATAAAACACTCTGGGACGTGCAGTTAGAGGAAAATAATCAACTTCTGGGTGGAAACAGTAACAACGCTTCATCACACTACTCTGAAGGTGATTGTTTTCCGATAACGGCACGACACGGACGTTCCTCACCGCACACTGTTTAATTCCTTTAATTATGTTTTAGTTTGTTCATAACTGAATTTAAAAACCGACAATAAATTATTCATTATCTGATCTGATACCACACACACACACACAAACACACACACACACACACACACACACACACACACACTTGTTCCAAAACCACACCCACCATTTCAAAGCGAGCTGCATTTTCATTCAAACACCGTATTTATGCTGCTCTGTGGATATTATTACACCACAACACCTCTTTTCTCTCTCTCTTTCTCAAACACACACACACATGCACACACACACACACACACACACACACACTTTTACTGGTGAATCACAGTTTTGCAAGAATGAAATCAGTGAGTAAAGTAAAAGGAGTTTTTTCCTTGTTTATGTCTGCAGCTCATAATCTATAATAATGTGTAATAATGTGTAATAATCTATAATAATGTGTAATACACACTCGTGTCCTCTTTATCCAGTGACGCATCATCAGCGAGAGGGAGAATAAACACACTCCTGTATGATCAGTGTTACATGAAATAGAAAGTCATTACACAGGCAAATCTCTCTTCTACAGTTTACTGTTTAGCTTTTACACTGGACACTTTTTCACTAAAAACAATGCATAAGTAATAAAAACTGAATGAGAGAGAGAGAGAGAGAGTGTGTGTGTGTGTGTGTGTGTGTGTGTGTGTGATGTGATGAAGCGGAGTTACTGTTACCACTCTGAAGTTGATTATTTTCCTATAACTGCACGTCCCCCAGTGTTTCCCATATCGGAAAACTAATTTGTAAAAATCTGTTTATTAAAAACTTCCCCACATCAACGATTTTATTAATCTGTTTATTATCAGTGGAGCGTCCGCTGTACACGTCCCTGTGAATGAGCCGTTACTATAGAAACGATAACATATTGAATGAGCGCATTAATATAAACCTGCACTACTGTCAGAGCTGCTGTTATAGAAAACTAATCAACACCTTCTGACCAATCAGAATCCAGGATTCAGCAGCAGCAGTGGTGTAAAGATTTTTTAAATAAACATGGTGGTGGGTTGTTAGCTCAGCGCTGCATCCTCTGTGTGTGTGTGTGTGTTAATATAAAGTGTGTGTGTGTGTGTGTGTGTGTAAAATTGTAGAGCAGGACAGATGGAGGTATCATTTTACGCACTAACGCCTGTTATTGATACACTGAACCCTAGTCATTAGCAGTGTGTGGCACTTTAGCCTAAGTATAGCTGTGTGTGTGTGTGTGTGTGTGTGTGTGTTTTGTACCTGGCTGTGTTTATATAAAGCACTGCAGGGTTTTACAGGTGCACAGGTACACCTCCTTCACTCCGGCTGGCTGAGGAACGAGAGACACTGAGAGACAGAGAGAGAGAGAGAGAGAGAGAGAGAGGGAGAGCGAGAGGACAGGTAAAGCTCCTCACTTTATTTATTTATTTATTTATTTATTAAGTACACAAATCTCAAATGCTAAAGTGTTTTCCTGCATCAACTCTCAGTTTAAGTGAGATTATTGAATTGCTTCAGAAGTTATGAGAGTCACTTACTTTCAGGCAGGATGTACCACTGGAAAAGTGGCTTCAGTAATGCGCACTCTAACATAGAGAGCTGTAGTTTTTACCCATCAGTGCCCTGTCTCTATAATTCCCAGCATGCACTGCACAAATACACTGCACATCATTTAACCGTTAAATACAATTGACCAATCCCGACACTTCTCATTAGCATATTCCTAACTCATATGTACGGCTGTTTATCGCTAAGCAACAGTAAATACACAAAACTTCCTCGACTGATAACATTGTTCGCCTTCCGAACAGTTTACGACAGATTTATCAGCGGTTATAAAACGATCGTATAAAAATGTGTCATGTTGGACTGATAATGTGAATCAGATAAAGTGACAGCATTTCTAATGAGTCGAGTGATTTAAAAGACTCAAACAATTTAAACAATTCAAGAGATTTAAGTGATTCATGTGACTCTGTCTTTCATATGACTCCAGTAATGAAAGTGATTCGAGGGATTAGTGATTCAAATGATTCAAGTGATTCTAGTGAGTCAAGTGACTCTGGCATTCAAATCACTCGATTCGAGTGATTACTGATTCAAGCGACTCTAGAAATCCACTAAAATGACACTAGTGAATCAGTCCATTCATGTAACTCTAATGATTCAGTCAATTTAAGTCTGTCAAGGTGTTAAAATAATTAGTATATTTTGAGAAATATTTTAAAAGACTGATAAACGTGCAGTTCCTATAAGTCTGTATTATATTTTTCCTTCTTCTTCTGCATTTGTAGAAAAGATGAATTACTTTTTCCTCATTTGTCTGAGTTATGTTTATTATTTTCTGTAAACAAAGAAATGAAAGAAAAAAATTAAATATAACATATAAATAAAATATTAATGTTGGACGTTTTTCATGGTTATTGTGTTTATGGTTAATTATTTATCATGGGTGTTTTCCTGTCTGTTTATTAATAGTAATAGTTTTAATGTGATAATTTTCTCATGTTTTTATTTGACAGATCTGTCACCATGATGGAGGTCGTGCTGTTGTGCCTCTTTGGCTCCCTCACTGCTCTTCCTGTACGTTACACTGCATTACTGTGTGTTACTGAGAGCTTTATTCAGTTCAACAAGAAACACAGAATCCAATCACACTGTCCAGATCAGACCCAAAGCAGGGAACACTTCACACAGTGATTGTTGTTCTTTCTCTGATTGTTGTTCTTTCATGTCTCTCAGGTTCCCCGGGTGGAGGAGATGCAGTCAGTAAGATCGACATCCTCATTACATACTACTCATACT
>CM040469.1:25163555-25166055 GCA_022758105.1 Pangasianodon gigas
ACATCTGATCTAACACACCTGATCTAAAACATCTGATCTAACACACCTGACCTAACACACCTGATCTAACACACCTGATCTAAAACATCTGATCTAACACACCTGACCTAACACACCTGACCTAAAACATCTGATCTAACACATCTGATCTAAAACATCTGATCTAACACATCTGATCTAAAACATCTGATCTAACACACCTGATCTAAAACATCTGATCTAACACATCTGATCTAAAACATCTGATCTAACACATCTGATCTAACACATCTGATCTAAAACATCTGATCTAACACATCTGATGAAATGCGCCTAAGATAACACACCTGATGTAACATCTGATGAAATACACTTAATGTAACAGTCTTGATGTAACACACCTGCTGTAACACACCTGCTGTAACACACCTGCTGTAACACACCTGAATGTCACCTGACAGTGTGTGAGACTGCAGCTGAGCGACAGAACCCCGCCCAGTCACATGTATAAAGGCGACGCTGTTTACTTATTGTGTATATTTATATTCACCTCGTTTTATTTTCTCCGGTGTGTTTGAAACTGTAGCTGTATTTTCCTCGACATGTTCCGTATGAAGTGTGTAAATAAACGTATAAGACACTCTGACACTCTGACGCTCTGGAGTTTGTCTCAACCTTTCACTGATCTCTTTACAGAAAACTTCACCATATCAACAATTACACGTTTTTAAATCCATTTCTGTGGAGCGTCTGTTGTACACGTCCCTGTGAATGAGCCGTTACTATAGAAACCATAACGTATTACAATGAGCACTTTAATATAAACCTGTCTATCATGTTACAGCCGGAACTACTGCTGTTCTACAGAAATAATGCACAGCGTCTGACCAATCAGATTCAAGCATTTAGCCACGCTGTGTAATGAAACCTGAGTGAGAGAGCGAGCGCTCAGCTGCTCAGCTGCTTTTATTAGCCGATTGGATGAAATGTAAAAGACAGAAACAATTCCTTGTTGCTGAAAGTAAAATAATTTATTGGAGGTCGTCTCACCTGCCCTCTGTGTCATCATCCTCATGATCAATAATCAATAATCAATAATATCACAAACACAGAGCATGAACATCATCAGATACACCACACGCCTTCTCTGAGGGAGTTACACAGAGGAAGTGATGTCACACCGGCGGACTTTGATCTCCATTATCACTGGCAAAAACAGAACCCGGTGATGTCAGAGACCAGGGGCGTGGCTCTGACATCACAGGGACGATTGATAGCAGATGCTGCTTTTTGATTGGACGACAGTATGACTGTCATAATTATGAGAGACACTGCTCTCGATAATTACTACTTCTATTAACAACATTATCACTCAGTAATAAAAAAGAATTACAACGTAATCATAACTGTCTATTAATCAATAATTAACGAGAGAAACTGCCAGACACACACACACACACACACACATACACACACACACACACACATACACACATACACGCAAGTTTTTGTAGAATATGTTATGATGGTTATGGGCTAACTCCAGGTTATGATGGTATTAGAGCAAACTCTACTTCTGGGAATCACAGAAATGGGTTGTGAGGGTTCCATGTGTTCTAGAGTGAGTTGTGAATTTGTGAAATAGTCTGGAAAAGGTTCTCGAGTTTCTAGAACTGACTGTCTGAGTGGTTCTGACATTTGTAGAACTGGTTTTGAAAGTGCCAGATGTGCAACAATGGCATGTGAATTTTTCACAACATGCTGTGACATTTTGTAGAAGAAACTGTGCGGATTCTAGAACAGGGTCGTGATGGTTCTAGAACGGTCTGAGAATAGTCTAGAAGGAGTTGTTGAGTTGTCCAGGTTCTAGAATGGGTGGCGAAGGATCTAGAATGTGTTGTAAATGACCTCATGGGGGTTGTGAATATTCATGGGACGTAGTAAATGTTCTAGAATGGGTTGTCAATGGTTCTGACAGGATGTGAAGGTTCTAGAATGGGTAGTGAAGGTTCTAGAATGGTATCTGAAGACTGTATATGCCCTTCTGTGGATGTAAATACCCCACAATAAACAGGGCATTTATAAATGTAAATGTTTATAAATGTTTTGGGAGCACTAGGTTCTGATTGTGCAACTTCCAGAAGGAGTTATGCAGAATGTTCTAGAATGGGTTTTGAATGGTGTTGAGAGATTGTGAAGCTTTTAGACTGGAATGTAAATGTTCTACAGTTCTATAGAGGTTACAGCAGGACTCAAATGGTCTAAACGGCTTGTGAAGGTTTTTGTGAAGGAATTTTTAAAAGGGATTTTGCAGGTTCTAGAATAGGCTTGGAACAGTTTTGAGTTCTGAATGGTTGGGCAGGGTAGTTAAGGTTCTAGAACGGGTTGTCGATGTTCCAGATGTCACCGCTCAGCGCGTTGGCCGCTCCCTGCAGTGTCCAGGTGAACAGCGCGAGCTGGCGGCGGAACCGAGCCTCGTGGAACAGGTGAGGATGAGAACGCAGCCGGGAGAGATGCTCAG
>CM040469.1:25168555-25173698 GCA_022758105.1 Pangasianodon gigas
GAGAAACAGAGACAGAGAAAGAGAGAGACAGAGAGAGAGAAAGACAGAATGAAAAAAATTCTAACGACAGCTGAACTTACTGATCTGAGACTGGCTTGATGGGCGTGGCCTAACTTTAACAAAGGAGAAATTCTGGCTAAGGTTCTGTGAAATTCTGTAATAGAAACAACACACACACACAAACACACACACACTCACTCACCAGGCTCGATTTTGCCCTCGATGGAGGCAAAAATGTTGTTCAGCAGGACGGAGTTCATGGTGTTATAGACGGCCATCTTTACCTTCCGTCCATCTGCTGCTGAAAACTCAGGACCCAGAGCACAGCGGACGTACGGGAGACGCCCACTCCACCCCCGCGGACACGCCACGCCCGACAGCTGACTGGACGGAGGGGGCGGGGCATGACAGAGAGAGACAGACAGTATGTGAGAGAGGAATCACTCCATCACTCCTGCTGGGTAAAAGATTGACCTGGTGGGCGGAGCTACCTGAGCAGTTTGGAAGCCACATTGGCACTGATTGGCTGAGCCAAGATGATTGGCAGCCCGGAGGACTGGGTGGGCGGGAACTGGGTGTGATTAAAGGAGGGGAAACCAGGAGTGAAGGGATCACCTGATCCCAGGTGCACCTACACACACACACGCATTAATTAATTAGTAATAAACATGATAAATAAAAACACTATTTCGACAATGTAAATTCACTTTCTCATCTTTCCTTTCATCTTTTCTTTTCTTTCATCTGTTGCTATAGAGACCAGGTTTTTATTCATTTCTTCTATCACTATTTCCTTTCTTTCTATTTTCCTTTCTTTCCCCGTACATGTTCGGAGATAGCGGCGTTGCTATGGAGCCCAAGTCGCCGTGGATCCTGTGGAATGTCGGCAGGGTCTGGGTAAATGAGGATGCCCACATGCCCCGCCTCCTGCGCATGCCACACCTTCTCAGCGAAGCTCACGCCCCCTCCGACCCTCGCTACGGCAATGGAGCCATTCAGAGCCACGCCCATCTCCTTCAGCTGATCAAAGTCCTCCTGACGGGCGTAATTTACATAAACCACGCCCCCCTAAACACACACACACCCATTACACACATCATATAAAATATATGCACTATATATTGTTGCCGTTGCCATGGTGTTGCCATGGTTACCGTGGCTGTTCCTGTGGCACTGTATGCGCAGTAATCAGCATGGTCTAATAGCATCTCTTCAAGCGCCGCCCCCTCAGCATCAACCAACCACAGTGCGTTCCTCTGTGTCCTGAGACACACAAACACAATTTTACACACACACACACACACACACACGCTCGCACACACACACGCACACACACGCACACTCGCACACACCTGGAGGGGAACTGCAGCGTGGCGTAGTGGGAGTCGGTCCATGTGTGGTCCATGTGAAGGTTCTGGAAGCTCTGCAGAATCTCCATGGCTAAAGCATGACCCTCTGAGGACCCCGCAGGGTGGGCCGTCCTGCTCACTCGCCTGATCACAAACATCAAACACATCAAACCGGTTCTAGAGCTGCTGGTCACACACCGTCTCACACCTTTAAACAGTAATGATCTATCATTAATAACATTTACTCCAGTGTGTGTCTCTGAGTGTGTGTGTGTGTGTGTATGAGGGAAGGTGTCCACATTGAGCGTATATATATATATATATATGCGTGTTCTAACTGGACTGTGTCCTCGATCTTCTCCTCCTGCAGGTATTTCTTCAGCATGTCTCTCAGCTCTCCCAGGTACATCCCCCCCGTCTTTGGAGAATGGTCCGGTCCGGCCGTGTCATCGACGAGCACCAGCTCCCCCTCGTCCACACAGAGAGGGCACATTCCATGAGACGACACATATCCCAGCAGGAACGCTGTGGAACCCAACACACACACCACTCGCTGAACTCTGTGTGTGTGTGTGTGTGTGTGAGAGAGAGAGGGAGAGTGTGTGTGTGTGTGTGTGTGTGTACCTGTAGTGAATATTAGCAGTCCTGTCAATGTCAGATATACTACAGCTTTTCTCCGACTGAGCCGCTGTCGTAGCATCAAGCCTGTCACATCATTATTAAGGCCCACCTCCGAGCCTACCTCTGATCCTGATTGGACAAGCTTCAGCTCCACTTGAGATACAGAGCCCCTGACCCCGCCCACTTCTTCCACCTGGGCCCCGCCTCTTGAGGACTGAGTGAGACAGAGTCAGCACACTTCACACACACTCAGTAACACTTAGTGCACTTCATTATCAGCTTATTATTCTGATTGAAACACTGTGGTAATGGAGGACAATATTAATCCAGTGTGTGTGTGTCTGTGTGTGTGTGTGTGTGTGTGTGTGTTGTGCTCTCACCACGGCTAGCAGCCTACGCACAGGATCAGCCATCAGCCTCCTCTATGACCTGTATACACACACCCACATTGTGATTTAGGACTTATCAGAATTAGAAAAATCAAACCACATGTAAACACCATCATCAGTGCACTGTGGGCGTGTCCCAAACCACACACCCAATTCACCAAATTCCCAGAGTGCATTGCAGCAGATTGGTAGGACTCTGATGCAATAGCATCCATGTAGAGAGTGAGACAGATGGTGACATCGTGACCGTGTCTTACACACTCCTGTCCCTATCCTTCTGTCTCTATCTGTCACTTCCAGGAGACACAGGAAAGGAGAGAGGGGGAGATAAGAGACGGACAAACTGCCGCACCCTCTTTCACACACACACACACACACACACACACACACACACACACACACACTGGGGCAGCGCCGTGGTGTTCATGCAATCTAACACACATGAATCATTGTGGTGGAATTAACACAGGCTGATGTTTAAACACGTGGCTTGTGCTACAGTGTGCTCCATAATTATTGGCACCCTTCATGAAAAGGAACAAAAATCATGCTAGAAAATATATATTACACACAATCATTCAAACTTTCCACTCCAACACCAACCACATTCACATAAGGAATAAAACACGCCTAGGTGGTGTGATTATTTTCCAATAACAGCATGTCCCCAGGTGATTTATTCCTCTTACACCACAGCAATTTACCAACTATTACAATTTTTATTTAGTAAAGTACGACACGTCATACTTTTATCAATTTGCTGTTTTGGAACGTCTGTGAAACGAGTTAGTTCCTGTAGTCGCTTACGCATGTTACTGAGAAACCGCAAAGAAGCGTAAACTCCTCTGTCCTGAAGATGTCGGAAAACTTAAAGTTACAGCTTTACCTCTGACTGTTACAAAGCGCTGACACTGGAGACTCCTTCCATAAGTTTTAGATAATTATAGAAAACTTCAACATATTAACAATTACACACATTTTTAATCTGTTTATTATTAGATTTAGATAATGTGGAGTGCAAAAGTTTGAGGACCCTCAGGACAATTTTGTCACCTTTGTTTACACACTACAGATTTTATTCAGATCACGTCGACAGATTGAGAGGCTCAGAGCACAACTCCTCTGTTGATCTTTACTCACATTTCATTTTTGGAATCTTAGAAGTTTAGTTATACGTAGATAAACTGTGAAATAAATGCACATTTTCCCTTTTTCCAATCAACAACCATAGAGGGCACAAACTTTTGCCCCAGACTGTAACTACTACAACTAACTCATTAAAGGGGAATTCCACCATAATGTTCTGCTTAACACAGCATCGATCCCTGTCTTACACACACACACACACACACACACACACAGAGGCCAAGGTCACAGATCACACAGTCATTTCCAGCAAACACACACATCAGATACCAAATACGCACTCCAAAAAACTCAAACCCCCTCCAGCTATGTGCTATACACACACACACACACACACACACACACACACACGATATTACTCCACTTATGGGCCCTGAACTTTACTTTAGAAAGTCAAATCCCTAATAATCCAGTTATAACAAATTAAACCAGAAATCCAAGTCGTCATAAACATTTCCTTTGACTTTAAAGAGTTACTTCAAGAATATTTTAAAAATTTTATTGCGAATCCAAATTGCTCAAATCACTCTGTGTGTGTGTGTGTGTGTGTGTCACTACCAGAAGAGAGCAGAAACACACACATGATCTCACCACAATGTGAAAATAAAAAAACACAACAGCCGAGTGCGAAAGTTTGCATCCCCTCAAATCGATGAAGTCAACAACCCATTTTACTGAAAGTGATATAAATGTGTGTTTATTTCTCTAAGAACTCTTCCTGCAGTTCCAGTTTGCATTTTTGTGACTCTCTCTCATTATTTTTCCTCCACAGATTGGTTGCGTCTTTGCGTCTATCTGTTTTAAGCTAGCGTGTGTGTAAGCTGTTGACTTTTAACTCTTTTAAAAGTCGTCATGAATTGAGTTTTAAAGTCAGTGTGTAATGTTCCTTTCTTATCACAGGTAACAGAAATGATCAAATAGCTTATGTTAGGATCTAAACAATATAAGTTTAAAAGTGTGCACTCACCTCTCTAATAATGTGTGTCCAACTTTTACCTTTAAACTTTAAAACTTCCTGTAATCCCTTTGTGGACATTAGACTCCTAGATGAAGTACAAAATAAAATAAGTGACCTCAGGCAATGGAAACTCTTGAGTGAGACTCATCGACTGATTAATTAGAGAATCTCATTTGCATATTTCATATGTGTATTTCAGTATTCTGTTACATTTAGATGCAGTACAACATAAATGATAAAAAACATGTTTAAATGAACATTTAATTGTGTTTTGTAGGTAAAGTGTAAACTAGCGATCTAGTTCATTTTCATTTCCAAGCAAAAAAAAAAAAAACACAGGTGGTGAAATCTTTTGCACTCAACTTTACATAAATCGATAATGAACTCGGAACAAGCCAACCAATCCTGAGGCCCCTTGACCTTTTACCCACACACACACACACACACACACACACATTGTGACATATTTACACTGAAGTTAAATAAAACTTCACCTTCAACATCCAACATTTCACTTTTTCAAAAGGTTCATACTGAAATTGCCATGTATTCCTAGCATGATGGGGACATTTGCCCACACACACACACACACACACACACACACACTTCAATTTCCAACAAAACTCACTTAAATTTCTTAAAAGACTCATAAAATAATCAGAGCAGTAAACCAGCATGAA
>CM040469.1:25200807-25212967 GCA_022758105.1 Pangasianodon gigas
GTGTGTGTGTGTGTGTGTGTGTGTGTGTGTGTGTGTGTGTGTGTGTGTGTGTGTGCGTGTATGTGTATGTGTGTGTGTGTGTGTTACCGAAGCTGGATTCCTCGCCGAGTTCTCGGCCGAATTTCTGCATGGCGTCTCCAAGCACGCTCTCAGCCTGCGGGTAGCCCGGCCCTTTCTCCTGCCCACGAATCTTAGACATGGTGTTTATCATACTTAACCTCGCTCTAGAGGCTGCACACACACACACACACACACATACACACACACATACACACACACATTCATTCATTGTGAGTTAACTCTTTTCTTCATGGGGACCTGCCAAAAGTCCCCACAGTGACAAAATAGTCATGTATTACTATCATTATGGACACAGACACACACACTCACACATACACATACACACATACACGCACACACACAGACACACACACTCACACATACACACACACCTGGGTTTGGCTGTAGATATTCCGTAGTTTTGGTCATGATGTCCAGCACTGCTCTGCTTGTAATGTCCACTTTCTAGACACACACACACACACACACACACACACACACACACACACAAGCTTCTGAGCACTGTGACCTGTGACCTGGGTTTGACCCCAGCTGCCATGTTGGTTTATGATCAGGATTATTATTATAGTGCATTAACTTTTATTTATTTTACTCCAAAAACATTTTGAGAAGCTGATGAACATCTTCATTCTCCTCACCTTCTCCATTTCCTTGAAGTCATCATCGAGCTTGGTGCCTTCTGCTCCCCCGACCTTCTCACTCACTTTCTGTAGGATCACACACACACACACACACAGGATAAATGAACACTGCTTCTGTCATCTGATACTTCAGATACACATCACATCAATACAGTGTGTGTGCGCGTGTGTGTGTGTGCGTGTGTGTGCGCGTGTGTGTGTGCGCGTGTGTGTGCGTGTGTGTCTGTGTGTGAACTGGCCTCATGAGAGGGATGGAAAGGAAGGGAGTGAGAACAGTTTCCATAGCAACAGGAATCTGGCACTAGCATCAGAGCGAAAACAGATATGTACACGATGTCTCCGCCCGTATCTGTCTATCTGTCTGTCTGTCTGTCTTTCTCCCTGTCTCTCTATCTATCTATCTATCTATCTATCTATCTGTCTATCTATCTGTCTGTCTGCCTCTCTGTCTCTGTCTGAGCTAAACGTCAGTGATGTGAGGGCAGATATTTAGAGTTTACACATCTCGCTGTCAAGAAAATGTGCAAGGAGATGCTCTATAAATATCAATCAAGTAGGTTAACACACACACAAACACACACAAGTAGGTTAACACACACACACACTTATACACACACACAAATGCTCGCACACACAAACGCACACATTTGCGTGCGCACACACACACACACACACACACACACACACACAGCTATTGGAGACAGTCGTGTCCCTACACACATCCCACTGCTCAGTTAAAGCTCCAGCACACAGAATGACTTTACTCCTTTATTTTAAAATCTCACAGCTGATTGGTTGAGCGGCTCTGACATGTAACAGTGCTAATTTACATAATCTATAAATCTCTAAAACCTAAATTCTCATTGATTTTAGTGATTAGATGAATTTCTCTCTCTGAGAATAAACGCTGTGGTCTGAGCACACAGAGAAGGACGGCAGTGTGTTCTCTCTCTCACACACACACACACACACACACACAGTAATGGCTATAATTACAGGTGCTGACTGTGCAGGGAGCTGATAACACTTCCACCACAATTACACACAGCAGGCCTTTAGTGAGCAGTCACGCGTTCACTCGCCATCTGCACACACACACACACGCACATGCACACACACACACACGCACATGCACACACACACACACACCAGACAGTGAGAAGGAGAAAGGGAGAGAGAATAATGCAGTGTAATGTAAGCATGTCTAGGCATGCTCTTGTGTGCGTGTGTGTGTGTGTGTGTGACATTCAGAGTTAATGATGTTTCATTACACCATGTGTCACCTCCTTTAATGAGACACACACAGTCATGAGTCACAGTGAGAGAAATGGATTTTACACACACACACACACACACACACACAATCAATCAATCATGGATCAATACAGTGGGAGGAGTTTTGATCCTGCGCCTCAAATCCGCAGCACGCAGGATTAATAACTCGTTAATAATGATAACGATAATAAAACAGTGAATTAAAAGTGTGATGAAATCTCGCACATTACATCTCACACACACATCACGATTTCATCACCTCTGTTTAGAGTCTCGTGACTTCATTAAGTTGCACTCGAGTAACTGTTAGAGCTCGATATAAAGAAATAAAATGTATAATAACAGTCTGCGCTGGATCAAGTGCTATTCTATGTGCTGCTGAATAGCGAGTGTGGAAGCACTGAATGCGATCATTACAGCTAGCGCTGTTCATGCAGGTATATATTTATTTCCACACTCGCTGTCTTCTCATTCACATATCATCATATTAGTGTTTTATTTTACAGTTTTAAATCCTCTTTGGCGTTTATGTTACATCATGTTACGTTTTACAGCAAAGAAAACAAACGCTTTCCTTCTTCAGTCTGTATTTTCTATCCCTGATCTGTTTCAGGTGTGGAGCTGACATTATTATAAAACCCCGTCTCAGACGCTTCTACTCAAGAAAAATCTGGAAATAATCTGAATGTAGAGCTCAGAAAATCCACAATATACACTCACACACACACACACACTCTCACACACACACACTCACACACACACACACAGCAGCGATGGCGTCACACAGCTCTTTCTGTTCCCAGCCCATTGATTCAGACGTCTATTTTAGGAAGAACTGAAAGCATGAGTTTAGACTCGAGTCTGACGCATTTGATCAGGTGAGGAACCCAGTGTCTCTCTCCCACTCACACACACTCACACACTCACACACACACACACACACACACTGTACTGTGTAATAAACTCTAGCGTAGGTTCTGTAACTGGCCCCAACAGGAACTTAGGGAACTTGTGGTTCTGGTTATCTTCTCCAACTAATGCACTGAATTGAACGGTTACCATGACGACCATAAAAGCGACTGTAGCATCGCTACAATGACGTCAGTGTCAAATTCAACACGGAAAAACAGTTCTGATTAATTAACTAATTAACTAATTTCAACAACTTAGTAACACCCTGGAGATCTCTGATGTATGCTCTGATGTATTAGAATAAATTACCTAAAAATATTTGAGAAATTAAGTATTCATCTGATGTTGATTTTCAGTTTGTTTTTTTTATTCAGTATTTATTTCTGTGAGCTCATTTGACATGTGACCTGAGCGTTAACCAATCAGCAGTGAGCAGTGTGTCGGGTTTAACGCAGTGTTTAAAGCTGTGTGTTGTGTAAAAGTCCTTTTAGACGCCTGCACACAGGGCTGAGTGTCATAACCACTTAATATCATTACTGTGATAAATTATGCTACAATACAGATTTTTAACATTTTATTTATTTATTTTTTTAATAATAACTACAACCTGACTGGAAGCAGCTGATGTGGTGTTAAAATTCTGTACTTTGTACCTTTCTAAATGTAAATATTAACATTTTTACAGATTTTAATGTTTTTCCTCCTTTTCCATGTTAAATATTTGTATTCATTTTCTACAAATAAAAATGTTATTTTTTAAAATGTAAAAACTAAATATAAAATAATCAAACAGGTTTTAATGTAACGCTGCTGTATGACTGCAGCTAGATATTGTGATCTGTGTCATGCATCGTAGAAATGTCTTATATGATATAATAATTTTGCCATATGGCCCAGGCCCTACCTGCACACACACACTCACACACACACACACACACACACACACTTCTCCTTCTCCACATCTTTCTGTGATTATTATTACATTACTTCCCAGCACTGAGATTATCGAAGCACCAAAACAAGTCTTACAGCTGGTTCACGGTGCTGAAGCTCCACTGAGTCACACACACTACCAGGGAACGGCTCGGTGAAAAATGCACCTCTCTGGGTTAAACAGGTTATAAACAGTTTATAAAAGGTTATAAAAGCTTATGAAGGTGTGTTTTGATTACTCCATATCCACCATGCTGGTGCTCTGTGTACACTAACACACAGGAACAGCTCTGCTTCTTATTCTAATGACCTTTCCATGCCTGGATAGCCGAATAAAGCCGAGGTGTGACGGAAAAAGCCGAGTGGCTCCGAGTGGCTCCGAGTCCGGCCTGTGTAACGGTCAGGGGGAAGCCTGAGGAAAATCCGTGACGTCACTGCGGAAGATTCTGATAGGCTCGTCATATTATAGCTAATAAAGAGCGTGTTAGAATAACAGGACACCTGATTTACACAGCCTTCTGTTCAGCAGGTGATGTTAGCTAGCTGGCTAAGTGGCTACGTGATTAGCAGCCTGGCTACCATGACAACTGGCCACTTCCGGTGGCTACGTTCCAAAAAAAGAAAAAGAAAAAAAAAAACCGCCATGCTAAATAATAATAATAATAACAGCAGACTTACTCTCTTATAAATAAATAAATAAATAAATGCAATCTGTTTGCAGTGCACACGCATGCAGGTAGATCGCGTTTATCTCTGTTTTTAATGAATTTTAGTCTATTTATTAATTTATTTAATCTCACATCACGACGGAGAACCTCACACACACACACACACACACGCGCGCGCGCGCAGCTCGTGTAAATGCCATGCATTAGACAGCAGAAATGTAAACAAGCTGCTCTGTGATGTGATGATGGATGAGTGTGTGTGCAGCTCTGCAGGAACACTCTGAAGATCTGCAGCCGCCATCACGGTGTCCGTTCCCGGAAATAAATAAATCCAGAGAGAGAGAGAGAGAGAGAGAGAGAGAGAGAGAGAGGAAAACAGCTCGGATGGTGGGATGTGTGTCTCACCTGAGTCGCTTTGTGGAACTGTTTCTTCAGTCCTGCTACAGACATGTCCTCTACCTGCCTGAGCTGCTCACTGTGTGCAGAGAAAACAGAGAGAGAGAGAGAGAGAGAGAGAGAGAGAGAGAGAGCTCCGCTTACTCTCAGCCTCGCGGGCCGTGACGTCACGGGGCGGGTGCGTGTGCGTGTGCCTGTGCGTGTGCGCGCGCTGAAGGCGAGAGCGCGCATCAGACACATTAAAGCTGAAGTCCACTCTGAGACACATCACACATGTTTATGCTGAAACTGCTGTGCTGTGTGCAGTGACTGCGCTGCTCATGTCACAGCTGTGCCTTATAGCTGTTATTCCTGCGACATTTAGAGGATGTGTGTAGCTCTGACGTCACAGGGGGGACACTGTTAATGTTACTGTTATTGTTATTGTTATTGCTATTTACAGCATACATAAACACGAGCAGTAACTGTCAGGTTTCAGTGGAGACGTCGGAGCAAGCGATACGACACGGAGACTCGGCTTGGCCAGGTAGCATGTGTAGGTACGAGGTACTAGGTAGGTAGGAGTGACAATGATGAGCGTGATGTTAGCATGAAAGCAAGAGCTCGATCTGTCAGACCAGAGTGTACAGATGAGGAGGTGAGAGAGCGGGACAGACTAAATGACTAAAGCCCCGCTGCATCGCTCTCTTTAGGAAGAGATGAGGCGAGGGCAATGCTGTACGATTTACATTTATGGCATTTGGCAGACGCCGTTATCCAGAGCGACTTACAGAAGTGCTTTGAAGTCTTTATCAATAAATACACTCTGATACTGGCTCGCTAGGTCACAAACTAGGAATACCATCAGTCCAAAACTCTGCTGGGGAGGTGATAGACAAGCGCTGGGACAATACAAATTTTTTAAGTGCTAATTTATGAAGAGGTAAGTCTTTAGACGTCGTTTGAAGACTGCCAGTGACTCAGCTGTTCGGGCATCTAGGGGAAGTTCATTCCACCACCTTAGTGCCAGAACAGAGGAGAGTCTCGATGCAGGTCTCGTTTAAAGGGAAGCAGCGCTGCTGTGTTTGCTGCTGGTGCTCTGAGCGGCCATGTTGATCTGACGTCACTCCGTACGCAGGGAGGGAACTCGCAGTGGAGAAAAGGACCCTGAGGTCATGAGCAGGAGTTTCAAACTGAGGCGGTGTTTCCTTGTGCTTTTGCTGGACAGCGGTTGAGAAGTACAAGTCTCACTGCACCACTATCAGCAGGTGGTCGAACAGCATTGTGGGTAACGAAGGAAAACATTAACCAAAGAGAAATGCACCAAGAAGTCACTGAAGGAAACCTAAACCAAAACCCTCTTCATTATAAAATAAATCCTCTTCATTATAAAATAAATCTCGAGTGATGATGAACATCACATTTTCCCTTTAAGTCCAAAAAAACCTTCCTTCATGTTGAAGTTTAAAATAGTTGAAAGAGATGAAGGTCTCGGACAGCGGGCTTTAATTCCCCCAGTGACAGATTTAGCAAAGAGACACGGCTCTGAGTGCACATGTGTGTGTTTCTGTGAGATTATAGATGTTTATGTGTTTACGATACTCATGTGTTTCAAAGCTCAAAGTTTAGCAGGTATATATGATGGAAGTGGAAGAACACAATGTGCATCTTACTGCCATCCTTGTGCTACACACACACACACAGAGCACTGAGGAAAGACTGTACTACACTTTTACTACATCTACTACAAATACTAATAAAAAATAAATAAAATAAAAAATTATAACTAATAACTTTACTTGTCATGTTGACATTGCTCCTGTTATAGTTATTTATTATTATTTATTTATTCATTATATTATTTACGATTCTCACTATCACACTGCTGTAACACTTTATTTCCATCATGAGGGATTAATAAAAGTGTATCATATCTTATTATCTTATGATTTTAATTTAAAGGTCTGTGATGTAAATGCTATTTCTCATGTAAAGTTTCTGATGTTGAGAACACTGGGAATATTAATGAGTTAATATTAATGAATAAATATTATGTACAAGAAACACACATTTTGCACAACAAATGTATGAGTCTGTGCCTCTTTATTAAGCAGCTGTAGAGGAGTAAACACCGAGGAAAGCTTCCTGCTGAATGTAAATGTGTTTATTTATCGCATTTAAATAAAATAATAAACCCAAAGCAGGAATTCTAATAAACGAGATTAAAATAAGAAGTAAGGAAAGTAAATGAGTGTGAGCGTTTTCTAAAAAAAAAAAAACAAGAAGGACGCCATTTCTACTTGTAGCGATTATTTTCACAGGACGTGACGCAATGACGTACGCTTGCGGGCGCGGGTGTGAGCGGAAGTGACGCCATCGCGTTTGTTTCGGAAGCGAAAACGGCGTCAGATTTAAACGGACTACATTTTCCAGTGAGTGTTGATGGATTTATTATTTATTTTAATTTGTTTATCTGATACACAGCGCGAGTGAAAATAAAACACAGCATTTATCTTTCTCAGGGATTCAGTGTTTATGTAACAGTGTGCAGGATAATGTTACGTTTATTAAGAAACTTTGTTCGCTAGCTAAGCGGCTAATGCTAGCAGCAGCTCTATGGCGACCGTAAACAACAACAACAGCACACCTGATTTCATTTATTATCATTAAATTTAACAGACATCACAGATGTGTGTGATTATATTTATAATGTTAGTGTTTAGTTGTGTGTTGATTCAGTCCCACAGGACCGGAAGCTTTGGTTTATTACAGAGAAGTTTAATGATGCACATTATTTAGTCTTTATTATAATAACGTCATTAATTAGCTGGATTTTGCATTTTATATTATTGTTTAAACATTTTTATCAGAATAAAGAGAAATCTATGAAACATCCCTCTCAGTGCAGATGGAACAGTTTATTTCTTTGCTTTTGGACTGAAACTACAATGTTTATAAAATACAGAATGATTCTTTATTAAGTACAGAAATGAAAACTGAACTTTATTATCACAGCTCCACTTCCTGTTTCGGGCCACACCTCCTCTGTGGAGAAGAAAGCGTTTTCTCCTGTAACCTTCGGAGTGTTGATTGTACATGACGTACAGCAGAAGGTGTGTGTGTGTGTTTCAGATTTCATTGGACATTAGCAGGACACTGAGCTCATGTCTGAGAGCCAGCAGACACAGCGAGGTGATGAGCGAGCTCGTGACAGGGCGAGACGCAGGGACGGAGGACAGAGTAAAGCGTCTCTGCGTGCGTCTCACCCTCGCACCGTGAGCCGGGCCGCTCAGGGGGATCTGCAGGAGATCAGCAGGTCAGTGGACTGGAATGAGAAACAGAAACACAAATCACTGAGCACTGAGCACACTGACGTCATTCTCATTCCAGGCCGAGAGAGGTGATTGGTCAGCTGCAGACTGAAGGGCGGGGTTTTGACAAAGAGGAGGAGCTGAGATGGAGGATCAACCAGCTGGAGAAGGACAAGCTCGAGCTCAGCTCCAAGTACAACCAGGAGGTGACGTGTCCTCAGGAACATGTGACACATTTACACAACATGATGTCACAGTGTCGGAGAAATACACACGCGTACAAGACCAGTTTCATTTCACCGTCTGTCCGCTTTGTTGTGGGCGGAGCTAGGTGTTTTTCTCTCTCATGTTCCTGGGAAACTCTTTCAGAAATGAACGCTCCGCCCCAGACATGTTCCTATTGGCCGACACATGGTGATATCACAGTGTACCCAATATTTACACACTGTGAAGATTTGTCTCTGAAACTGTCAGTGTTACTTTAGTGTGTGTGTGTGTGTGTGTGTGTGTGTGTAGGCGTCGGGTTACGAGGCTCAGCTCACTCGCTGTCGTGCTCTGCTGGAGAAAGGAGAGGCTCAGAGACAGACACTCGAGTACGAACTCGCTGTGATGAAAAGAGACACAGCTGCTCAGAAAAGTCTCTCTGAGGACAAGATGGCTGGCCTGATCACACACAACCAGCAGCTGGAGGGTACTGTGTGTGTGTGTGTGTGTGTGTGTGTGTGTGTGCGCGCATGATTCTTACAGTGTCACTGTGTGTGTGTGCATGATTCTTAATGTCTGTGTGTGTGTGTGTGTGTGTGTGTGTGTGTGTGTGTAGGCCTCAGTGTGGAGCTGCGTCAGAGAGCCTATAATAGTTTAACTCTGCTATATATGTACTGATGTGTCTGCAGGCCTCAATGCGGAGCTGCGTCAGAGGGCCTCTGATCTACAGAGAGCTTTGGAGATCACTCAGCAAGCTCGGTATGATGATGAGAAGAGCCTCCAGGCGGAGCTGCGTGAGAGGGACCATCTGATTCACAGCATTAGCACAGAGAGAGAGCTGCTGCAGGAGGAGAACAGACGCCTGGACACACTGCTGCAGGTACCCTGTGTGTGTGTGTGTTTATTTTGGGGGGGTCCTGTTCAATTCAAGGGTTCAATTCAACTGGCTTTTATTTGTGTGTGTGTATGTGTGTGTGTGTGTGTGTGTGTGTGTATGTGTGTGTGTGTGTGTGTCAGGAGCAGAAAGACACACTGCAGGAGCTGAAGGACAGGATGGACAGTGTGCAGAGAGACAGAGAGCGAGACGCTGAGAAGCTCAAAGTGAGGACGGCTGAGCTGAAGAAGAGTATGGAGCGTGAGGAGACGATGAAGAAGGAGGTGGAGGTTAGACACGACACACACACACACACACACACAGAAGGCTAAGTGTTGCCATATGATACTGATGTGCATGTAGGCCTCACTATGGAGCTGCATCAGAAGGCCTATCATTAATGTTTTGTAATTTGTAATAATGTGTATACAACTGTGTGTGTGTGTGTGTGTGTGTGTGTGTGTAGACAGCCATACAGAGAGTAAAGGCTCTGGAGGAGTGTGTGGAGTCAGAGAGAGCTGCTCATCTGGAGTTCAAGGTCAGCGCTGAGGTCATTCAGGTACTGCCACACCCCCTTCACTGGACCCCACGGACACATAGGCCACGCCCACTCTGAGACTGACAGATACAGAAGCCACGCCCACTCTCTTCACTGCACAGGACTGTAACAGTTCTGTACTCCGTATTCTGTGTGTGTGTGTGTGTGTGTGTGTGTAGCTGCGGCTCAGGGATGTGGAAGCGGCTCTGTCAGTAGAGAAGAGGAATCAGGCTGAGGCTGCGTCCAGTCTGGAGCTGCTCAAACACAGATTTGGAGAAGTGGAGAGAGCACACACACGCGAGAGAGAGCGCGCTGACAACACACAACACACACTGACTCTGTAAGAGCCTCTCTCACACACACACACACACACACACACACACACAGTAGCATATGTCCCATTACCTGGACAGGTAGCGCACCTGTACCTGACCGGAGCTGGGAGTGTGTGCTGTAGTGTGATGTTCATTAAGACACACTGGAATGTGTATTTCCTGTGTGTAGAGTGGAGCAGGAGTACCGGAACACTAAAGCCAATCTGATTGGCCAGCTGGAGAAAGCCAAGGCCACCTCGGCTGATCTGATTGGTCAGTTGGAGCAGGAGAAGGCGGAGTCAGCTAAGCTGATTGGTCAGTTGGAGCGGGAGAAGGCGGAGTCAGCTAAGCTGATTGGTCAGTTGGAGCAGGAGAAGGCGGAGTCAGCTAAGCTGATTGGTCAGTTGGAGCGGGAGAAGGCGGAGTCAGCTAAGCTGATTGGTCAGTTGGAGCGGGAGAAGGCGGAGTCAGCTAAGCTGTCAGTCAGACTGCAGGAACAGGAGAGAGTGCAGACAGAGAGAGGGCAAGAACTCAACCTGGTACATACACTCATCTATTTACTGTCTCTCCCTCTCTCTCCCTGTGTCTCACTCTTTCTCTCTCTCTGTCTCTCTCCCTCTCTCTGTCTCCCTCTCTCTTTCTCTCCCTCTCCCTCTCTCTCTCTCCCTCTCTGTCTCTCTCCCTCCCACTCCCTCTGCCTCTGTCTCCTTCCCTCCATGGCTGTGTTCTAGATCACAGTGTGCACTACAGGTACAAGTCACTACTTTGGCACATTATTTATTACTGCACCATGACTGTGTGTGTGTGTGTGTATGTGTGTGTGTGTGTGTGTGTGTAGGTTCAGAAAAGGCTGGTGTTTGTGGAGGAAGCATATGAAGGTCTTCTCAAAGAAATGGAGCAGCTGTTACACCACCACCACCACCAGGGGGCACCACCCATCACCACCACAGGTCTGTGTGTGTGTGTGTGTGTGTGTGTGTTTGATATCATGATGTAATAAGAGAAGGAAGCAGGTTACTGACTCTGTGTGTGTGTGTGTGTGTATGTGTGTGTGTGTGTTAGGAGATAAACAGAGCCCGTCTGCTCTGATGGATATCTTGAGAAGAGTGTTACACCGCTATCACACAGAGGTAACACACACACACACACATTGAAGTGTGTATGAAACAGTTAACAATCACTCGAGAGCTCACTGTGTGTGTGTGTGTGTGTGTGTGTGTGTGTGTAGCTGAAGGACTTGGTGAAGGTGGTCGAAGCGCTGAACAAAGAGAATAAAGACAAAGACGAGATCATCACTGACCAGAGGAGACGCATACAGGTGTGTGTGTGTGTGTGTGTGTGTGTGAGAGAGAGAGAGAGGCAAACGTTTTGCTAACTGTATATCCTGTACTCCATGACCTGTGTGTTTGTGTGTGTAGGAGTGTGAAGCTCGGTGTGTGTGTGCGAGTGAGGAGGCGGAGCGTCTGCGTGTGTGTGTTGCAGACGCTGCAGGCGCAGCAGGGCGAGCGCAGACGGAACTGCAGAGCATCACACACCGCTGGGAGGAGGAGAGAGAGCGACACACACACACCAAAACACGCATACACACACTCACACAGGAGCATGAGAAGGAGCAGCAGGTATACACACACACACACTTACACACACACACACTTACAAATGCAAACAACCTATAAACTTATATATAAGTTTGCTGATCAGGTGTGTGTGTGTGTGTGTGTGTGTGTGTGTGTAGGAGAAGCTGGCCTTCCTGCACTCTCTGTATCAGCGGCTCCTCACTGGCTGTGTGTTGGTAGCCCCGCCCCAGAGCATGATGACTAGCTTTTCATGGGCGGAGCTTAGTATCATGCTCCAGGAGCAAGCAGATGTGCTGACCTCTGACCTCAACTCGGCCAATCAGAGGGTGAGTGGGGACACATCAGTGCACTGTGGGCGTGTCCCAAACGACACACTCTATTCACTATATAGGTTATTGTGTGGTCATGAAAATATCTATGATATTTAATACCTGTGTGTGTGTGTGTGTGTGTGTGT
>CM040469.1:25236874-25249933 GCA_022758105.1 Pangasianodon gigas
TGTGTGTGTGTGTGTGTGTGTGTGTGTGTGTGTGTGTGTGTGTGTGTGTGTGTGTGTGTGTGTGTGTGTGTGTGTGTGTGTGTGTGTGTGTGTGTGTGTGTGTGTGTGTGTGTGTGTGTGTGTGTGTGTGTGTGTGTGTGTGTGTGTGTGTGTGTGTGTGTGTGTGTGTGTGTGTGTGTGTGTGAGTGTGTGTGTGTGTTTATATTACCCCTACACAGGACGCATATTTAAATCCAGGTCAAACACACGCGTATTAAACTCGGACTGTTCTCAGTGTTTTTCAGTGAGTTCCTGTTTCCACCCTGAAGTTGATTATTTTCCTCTAACAGCACGTCCCCCGGTGTTTTATTCCTCTTACACCACAGCAATATGAGAATGATTACAATATTTGTTTATTAAAGAACGACAAGTGATGCTTTTTATCCATTTAGAGTTACAGTTAATGTTAATGTAACGTCTGTGAAGCGAGTTAGTTCCTGTTGTCACTTACGTTATAGCAGCTATAAACACTCGTTCCCTCACCAGCCTCTCTTTCTTTCTCTTTTTTCTCTCTCTTCATGTTAATAAGACAAAAAAATGCATCTCTCTCTCTGGTTCTGTCTCTCTCTGTCTGTCTTTTTCTATCACTCTCTTTCTCTCTCTCTCTCTCCCTCTCTGTCTCTCTCTCTGTAAATCTAAGCCAGCTGTTCTGTCTCCACAAAGTATGCTGTGAATTTTTTACTCCCTCTTTCCTTCCCTCTGTTTATCTTTTCAGCCTCGCTGCCTCTCTCTCGCCACAGCCTACCCCACCCCCCTGCACACACACACACACACACACACACACACACACACTAACATGGGTTAAACGATTGAACGATACACAGAGAGGAACGATAGAGTGAACGACGACAGAGAATAAACAGGAAAGGGTGAGAGGAGAAAAGTGAAACCCGCTCCTCCTCCTCCTCCTCCTCCTCCTCCTCCTCCCCGGAATGCTGTTTCCTCGCCAGACCATAATATTATCATGAACATGTTGGTGCGTGAAATTCAGACAAAATAAGAGGCTAATTTCTGAAGAGAAAAACACATTATCTTCAAAGTGATAATGCTGCCCAAACATGCTAGCTACCTAGCAGCACATTACACAATAGAGCACTGATACTAATGCTAATGCTAATACTGATGCTAATAACGCTGGAATGTTGGAAAATCCACCATGATGCAGATTATTTCATTCACCTTTATTAATTATGGTGTGTGTGTGTGTGTCTGTGTGTGTGTGTGTAAATGCATAAATAAACTAGACCGCTCAGTGCGGAGTGGGCGGGGCCATTGTCAAGAATCTTTACTCTAATAATCACACTCACTTT
Organism: Pangasianodon gigas; assembly: GCA_022758105.1. Lineage (NCBI taxonomy): Eukaryota > Metazoa > Chordata > Actinopteri > Siluriformes > Pangasiidae > Pangasianodon > Pangasianodon gigas. The sequence goes on from CM040469.1 coordinate 25,238,224, forward strand.
GACTGACTTCTCAAATCATTTCCCTTTTTATATTTTATTCAATCATTTATTTCATACAAAAAAAATTCATACAAAATAATCATCGGCTCATTCAAATATAACGGACCTTCAATATGAAGATTCCATTGTTAAAACCCCCAGAATGCAAAGTGGCAGCGTGTTTCCGTGGCAACATTTAAGGCCAAAGTTCAAGGCTGAAAGGCTCCCGGTTACCTCATTCCTGCTGCCTGCACCCTGATTGGTCCAAAGCATCAGGGAAAGGGAAAAGAGCTGTGATGTCAAGAAGGTGTCCATAGCAACAAAATTACCATGGCAACTGCTGTCAAGGCAACCACAACTTCATTTTTAAAACTGTACATCCTACTAAGTCTTTTCTCAAATGTAATTAAAGCACAGGATTAGCCAATCATCTTCAGGCACCATGGAACAGCACACAGTGATAGGTCTGCTAGGCACTGTGATGTCATAATGATGTCACAGTTTAACGATGTGATGTCATCCCTCACGGAGACACTTTGACTGAGTGTCACCTGAAACAGGAAGTGCAAGGAATTATGGGATGTGATTGGGTGATTCCAGAGTGTTGGATTATCCAGTCAGAGTTAAACACCACAGAACTGCGTCGTAATTCCTTAAAGTCATGAAGTTTCGTAGTGTGATGTCATCCCTCGTGGACGTACTCTGATTGGCTGTTGTGCGTCATGTGTACTGGGCTTGAAGTACAAGGCATGATGGGAAGGCGTCTGTCTCTCCTCAAAACCCGAGTGCAAACTCAGCCAATCAGGCGAAGACACCATCGAACGCCAGACACTGATTGGTCTATGAGGCACGGTGGTGTGTAGTGACATCATAGTTTGTTTTGTAAAAACGCTGCGCTCTGATTGGACACTGAAATGAATGGTGTGATGTCATCAGGCACGATGGAAAGATGGACAAGGAGCAGGCACTACGACATCTACAAATATAGTGAGATGTGATTGGTGGATGTGATTGATGATTTCATCCCTTGTGGAGACACTGTGATTGGCCGTCATGTGTAGTGGTCTCGAAGTGCAAAGGATCATGGGAAGGAAACTTTTCCGTCGTGTGTTCAGTATCTCAGTGAGTTTTTGGATTGGACTCTCATGGTCTGGATGCTGGAGAGAATCTTCTTCTGATGACCAGCCAGGGTCACTCCGATACGCAGCAGGTCCCTGAGAGAGAGAGAGAGAGAGAGAGAGAGAGACAGACAGAGAGAGACAGAGAGAGAGACAGAGAGAGAGAGAGAGAGAGAGAGAGAGAGACAGAGAGAGAGAGAGAGAGACAGACAGAGAGACAGAGAGACAGAGAGACAGACAGAGAGAGAGACAGACAGAGAGACAGAGAGACAGATAGACAGAGAGACAGACAGATAGAGAGACAGATAGACAGAGAGACAGATAGACAGAGAGACAGACAGAGAGACAGATAGACAGAGAGACAGACAGGTAGAGAGACAGATAGAAATGTTATTTCAGTATTGTTTAACACACAGATGCATATTATCTCTAACATCACACTCATTACTCAAGTCTTTTATTTAATCTCATCTCCACTCCCATAAACCAAACACATCCCTCCCAACACACACACACACACACACACACACAAGACAGACCACACACTACGATGATAATTAACATTCTAAAATCGCAGGAACACTAAACAAGAGAGAAGGGGCAGTGTGTGTGTGTGTGTGTGTGTGTGTGTGTGTGTGTTACTCACTCAGTGCTGATCTGAGAGATGAGCTCTAACGTGGTGAACCCGGCCTGAATGAAGTTCTCCTCATATCGCTCCATTTTGATGCCTTTCAGCCACTCGCTCACAGACACACACTGAGAGAGAGAGGGACGCCGGTCCAGCAACAACCTAACAAACAAACAAACAAACAAACAAACAAAAATAATAAACGCACTGATCAATGACGAGCACATGCCACGAGTTTCCATTAATCATCCAGATAATATTTAATAAAAATTTCTGCAACAGAACTCTCAATCAGCAGCTAGCTATCCTAATGGGTGTGGCCTAATATTCTAATGAGCATGCTTGATTGACAGCTCTCTGTCTGAGAATCTGCCTCAGCAACTACATCCGGATTCGTATAGCAACATCCAGTTACTCAGTAGCTATGCTACCTAGCTTTCACTTATTAGGTTAACATTCTCTCATTAGATTAAACTTTATCACTTAACTTTCGCTTTCTACGTTAGAGTTTGCTCACCAGGTTAACTTTCTCTGGCTAGATGAGCTTTATCTCTGTTAGCTTTTGGGTCTCCTGGGGCTTTAAGGAAAGCACTCACATTCTTGACAATTCTACTTATTTAGATGTAAATCTAAATAACTTTCACACACACTCACACACACACACACAGAGACCCCTCTGAGACAATGTTTAGGATGTTCTCCTGTGACAGGACATTCCAACATTCCAGAGGGGGTTATTCCAGCGAGACACACACACACACTTTTTCTTTTGATGGACAGGACATTCCTAACAGACATTGTGTGTGTGTGTGTGCACATTAATTTGCATCTCCCCTGTTGGGTGCGGTGTGATTTGAAAGAACGTCATTCTGTGTGTCTCTATTGTTTGACCACCGGGACATTCCACTGTGACATGAGCGGGGTGGGAGGGGGGTGGACTTGAGTGACAGATTTACTGATGAGCATTTAGAAGAGCGTTAGATGTTTTCCAGCAAATTATCGTCAACCCCTTTCCAATGTGGTAGCAGAGCAGGAAGTGTGTGTGTGTGCCCATGCACAAGCTCTTCATGGTGACCTGGACGAGATTAGATGGAGCGCTCCACCCAGACCAAGGCAGCGGGAGGGGAAAAGTTCAGGATGCAGCAGTGAAGGTGATTAAACTTTACTCATCACGTTCTTTAAAGCACCTTTGAAGGTAGAAAGAGTCGATGTGTCCCCAGAGGTCTGTAAAGTTCATCTGTGGTGAAGTGAAGGTTCCTCCTGACCTTATTCCACTTTTGCTGTTCCTGTATCAGTGGGGGTATTCTCTTTTTTTCCCACTGTGGTATGGAACAGGAGACGTTCTTCTAAATCAGGCCATGATCTTTCACTTCTTTAACCCCAAAGTTCTGGAAGTGATTCCACAACTGAGCGACTGACGTTTGTCTAATTTTGTAAGGTTTAACATAACAGTAGTGAGTTCCGCTTGAGTCCCCAGACAGCCGGCTACTCCAGGCTAAATGGACTTGGAGATGATTCAAGGTTCAGATCACACACACCCTCCTGAAGGTAGAAATTCCAGCATGAGCCAGTAGCAGTCACAGTAGACCGAGAGGAAAAGTTGATTTCTTTATATTGTGCCCCAGTGGTGACCACAGTTACCTCTTAGCAGATTTTAGCTATCAATCTGTGCCAACTCTTCAGAAAGGTCCAACTACCATTCTGACCAACTTCTACATGGATCATTTTCCAAAATCTGTTCACTATCATCACCAAAACATAAAATAAAATAAGATAAGATGAGATAAGATGAACTTTATTGATCATGAAGGACATATTTGTGCCAATGTGCTCAAGGCAATACAGATCTAAAACTATAATGGGAAATAAAAATAGAAATATTCTTTATAATGGTACATGTCCAAAAAAACCCTACTGACTCAACTGTAAGCAGCATTTAGTTTTAAAAGAATATCTCTATCTGCCAAAACCGAATTTGGCCAGGAATAGTCTGCTGTCTGGGGACTCCAGCAGTCGTGGCCCAAAGTGACCTGACTGTAAGCAGCCACATTTATATTTTCAAAGGCATCTGAAATCTGGGACAAAAATGGAAAGAGTGTTCCAGGAAGAAGCTCTGCTCTATATCGTACCTGAGGTACAGTCTCGACAAGTTCTTGTATTCTGATACAGAGAAGATCATTGCAGTCATTCTAAGGTTGTACTTGAGTTAGGTGAGTTGGTAAGTGTGGGTCATTGCTCCTTTGCTTTCAGAGGTTCCTGTATCAGGAACATGGCCTGCTTCACACTCGGAACATATCTGAGACAATGAGCTTTCTGAGGAAGAAACTATGAAACTATGATCACCATTGTCTTAAAAAAATCAACCTCCCCCAACGTTTACCATGACTGCCACTGGCTCTTGATGGATTTTTTACCCCCAGGAGGGTATTCATGCATTCTGGACCTTGAATCATCTCCAATTCCAGGGAAGTGCCTTGAAACGATGAGGCTCAGTTGAATACCGCACAAATTACCCTTTTCCTCTTGTGGCAAACTCAACAACCGGGACTGTACCACACTCGTCCATCATCTCGAAAGAACTAATCCCTTTTCCACATGTCTCTTCTCCATGACCTCACCCATGAAGCTTTTGTTGCCTGCCATGAATGCATCATTTTTCCTAAACCCACTGAACGGATTTAAGGATTTTTCCTCTTGTACTTTGATGTTGTTTGGCAGGTGGATGTCTTTTATAGACTGGAAGTCATTTTTAAGGTGTTTACAACTGCATTGTGAGAGAAACTCTGGGAAACTCTGATTCTTTTTAATGAGAAACTTGGATCGCCATGCTCACCTCTGCACAAGTTTTGGAATGGAAGACCCAGCAACTCTATAAAGCTGTCAGTGTCAAGGCTGGTCTTTTCAAAACGCTCAAACTCTTTCATACAAAGCAAAAGGGAGGCACACAATATATCAAGTGGCTACTCTGGAAATTGATAGTTCTTAGAGCACAAATCTTTTAATGTCTAAAAGCTTCCAAGCTGAGGACGGCAATCAAAAATCACCCGCTTCTTCAACAGGAAGTTTTTTAGACCGAGGTCTTGGTTTGGTAAGTGTGTAAACCTCTGTCCTTGCTGGAGGTAATCCAGCTAACATGTGGTTCATGGATTATTACGAACAAATTAATACAATAATAGGGACTCATTAAAGTGAAATGAAACGTATCATTTATGGATATGAAAATCAACCTAGTGGCCAAGTTAATGAACCTCCCTCTGTTTCTTCTACCTGCCAGGTAAAACAGAGAAGTTCTCCCAAACATTCAGAATTTTCATAATTAGTAAATAAACATGCTGTGAGTTGGCAGTTGATTAGGTATAACAATGTCACTCACCCATCTTGTGTGTGAGTGGTGTGTTTGAGGGAGGTGGGGTTTCGGATAAGCTTGTCAAGAGAGTTTACGAGGTCACAGAATCGGGGGCGGGACGCACGCTCTCTCTGCCAACAATCCAACATCAGCTGATGCAGGGGGGCAGGGCAATCAGAGGGGCGGGGCAAACGGTAATCTTGTTCTATAGCATTGATCACCTGTGGAACAAAAACACACAAAATTGCACAAAAATTAGAATACAAAGGCATTTACCGATACTGCAGTTTTTATATTGTGATATTTGTCTAATTTCATCAGGGCTCATGATATTTTCACAATTATTGTATTATGTGTTACTGGGACAAACTTTATCTCTGACTAGGGAACCTTCTTCCAAATAGGAACGATAGTTTGAAGTCTCCACAATAACATTATTAACACACACTTACATCCTGGTTGCTCATGTCCCAATATGGCCGCTCTCCGAATGACATCACTTCCCACATGACGATGCCATAACTCCAGACGTCGGAGGCGGAGGTAAATTTACGGAATGCGATCGCCTCAGGAGCCGTCCAGCGAATCGGAATCTTCCCACCCTGAGAGAAACGAGAGAGGGATTATCATGATAAATGACAGGAGAATCTCAGAAAATTGCATAGTTATACGCTGTGTGTGTGTGTGTGCTCTCACCAGCGAGCTGGTGTACGTTGGGTCTGAGGAACTCTCCGTGAGGAACCTGGACAGGCCAAAATCAGACACTTTACACACCAGGTTGCTGTTAACGAGGATGTTCCGGGCGGCGAGGTCTCGGTGGACGAAGCCCATCTCACTCAGGTACTTCATCCCACTGGCTATACCACGGAGCATACCAACACACTGCAGGGGGGTGAACTGAGCTTCGTTCATCTACACAAGAGCAGAACAACGGAGAGAGAGAGGCACACACTGATCAAAACTCAGAAAAGTCTAGTAGTTTAGCAGGAATGCTACAAATCAAACAAGCCTGCATGAACGCACCCTGAGGAATGAGTCGAGCGCTCCATTCTCCATGTACTCGGTGATGATCATGGAGGGACAGGAAGTGGTAATCACTCCCTCCAGGTGGATGATGTTGGGATGGTGGAACTGGCCCATGATTGACGCCTCCGACAGGAAGTCCCGCCTCTGCTTATCTGTGTATCCACCCTTTAGAGTCTTGATGGCCACATAGTTCTCCTTCTTACCAGGAACACGCAGGCGGCCTCGACACACCTCACCGAACTCCCCTACACGCACACACGAAGAGGGACGAGAAACCATTCCACTTTTACAGGTTTATACTTTCGAGATTCAAATTCCATTCTAATTTGAGGTTTAAATTCCACTTTCTTCTCTATTTCCACATATTATACAGTTTTATACAAGTCCATTCTTTTCCAGTTATGCATACTTTTTCAGACTTTCCTAGAAGATTTGTGCAAGAATCTCCTAATAAAGCAACACAATTTTCATCTTCTGTGGTTTCTGTGATACAAACACACAGCAGCTACAGTTAATGCTCACTCTGTCTGTGTCACTATAACATTATACACATGATAATATTTACATGTGCAAAATATTATGCATTAAAACATTTCAGAGTGGAACCTAAGCAAAGCTGTATCCATGAGCCCCAGTATCACTTACACACACACACACACACACACACACACACAAACAGACATGCCAGCACCGTCAAGAAAATGAATACAAAGAGGCTGAAGGTAGTCTCATATAACCTGGGGACCTGTGCGTGCGTGTGTGTGCGCATGTGTGTGTGTGTGTGTGCATTTCTGCTGTTCTCCTAAGAAACATGAGAGCACACCTGCAGGTACAATGCTCTCTCTCTGTCTGTCTCTGTTTTAAAGAATCCAGGTGAACAAGAGCTATATGAATTGTGAATGTATGCTAGCGAATCAAAAATATTGGTGTGTGTGTGTGTGCGTCTGTGGTGTGTGTGTGTGTACGTGTGTGTGCGCATGTGAATCTCACCTGCTCCGATCACCTCCTCAATCTTCACGAACGAGACGTCAATCTCTTTAGCGAACTCTCGCACTGCTTCGTTCGGGTCCTCGTACGTAAACGGATCGATATAAACCTTCATGCCTGAAAAAAACATGGCAACACACACACACACACACACACACACACATGAACACTAAAACATTAAAACACACACTCACATGCTGTAAATAGTACTGGTGTTTAAACGGCACCCAGAATTACAACCATACCTGAATGTGTGTATCTCTGGTATATGTGTTACACTCACCTGGAGTCATGAGATACTGTCCATTTTTATCCGACTCTGAGTCCCTCAGTCTGCTGTGCTTTCTGAGAGAGAGAGAGAGAGAGAGAGAGGGAGAGACAGAGGGAGAGGGAGAGAGAGAGAGGGAGAGAGAGAGAGAGAGAGAGAGAGAGAGAGAGAGGGAGAGAGAGAGAGAGAGAGAGAGAGAGAGAGAGAGGGAGAGAGAGAGAGAGAGAGAGAGAGAGAGAGAGAGAGAGAGAGAGAGAGAGAGAGAGAGAGAGAGAGAGAGAGAGAGAGAGAGAGGGAGAGACAGAGGGAGAGGGAGAGAGAGAGAGGGAGAGAGAGACAGAGTGAATGAAAGATAGAAATCTTTGAAGTTCTGTGAGTATTACAGCTGAGACGAATTAGAGGTAAGAATAATATTATTGCTGTAGATAACAACGTGTGTCTCACACACACACACACACACACACGCACACACACACTCTCTCTCTGCAGGACATAAATAGTACTGGGTGTGGGTTCCTATAGCTTGTGTGTGTGTGTGTGTGTGTGTTAGTGCTGGGGTCAGTTTCATTGTTCTAGAGAGCAGTCTTATGGAGATGGTACGGGGTGGAAACATCCTGTTAACACACACACAGACTTTGGCTCCACTATCTCATTTCCTTTAATATTCTGCATCACAAACACATCCACATCCTAACTGTACTAGAGCACAGAGAATTCTCAGTGCGTGTGAGGGAGCGTGTGTATTACCCATAATGCACTGTGAGCAGTGTGTGTGTGTGTAATGAAAGTGTAATCACAGACGCTAATTGCAAATTTTCTTGTATCCGTGTATGATTCGTAAACAACCTTCATTGTTGATTCTCTTTCAACTTGAAATCTTACCGGAAACAAAATACGGCAACAGTTACTACGGCGATGAGGATGAGGAGCCCCATAGCAACCAGAACGCCAGTCACTATCATGCGAGTGTGAGACTCTGCATCTGAGAGACGGAGAGAGAAAAAACTGGAATTAACAAATATGTTTGTTGCAAAATGTGTGTATGTGTGAGTGTGTATGATTTTGTGTGAGTGTGTGTGTGAGTGTGTATGAGTTTGTGTGTGTGTGAGTGTGTGTATGAGTTTGTGTGAGTGTATGTGTGTGTGTGAGTGTGTGTATGAGTTTGTGTGAGTGTATGTGTGTGTGTGAGTGTGTGTATGAGTTTGTGTGAGTGTGTGTGTGAGTGTGTGTGAGTGTGTATACCATCGGGCAGTGTTCTGACTGTAGTCAGGCTGCTGAACTGTCCGTATCCGGCGCTGGTTCTGGCTCGGACCTGAACTTTGTACTGAGACGAGCGAGACAAGTTCGACAGAACCACCGAGTTCTGCTTACTGCTGACATACTGCCATGCCTCGTCCTCACCCTGCACACACACACACACACACACACACACACACACACACACACACAGACAAACACACACAGCTTTGTGAGTACTTGATTATTGTAACAAGTCACACAGGTGTTTTGTGGGGACATTTACACATTCTCTCTCTCTCTCTGTCTCTCTCTCTGTCTCTCTCTCACTCTCTCTCTCTGTCTGTCTCTCTCTCTGTCTCTCTCTCTGTCTCTGTACCTGTAGACAGTAGCGTAGCTGGAACTCAGTGATGGTGTGAAGTGTGTGTTCCGGGACGCTCCAGCTCAGACTCAGACTCGTCTCAGACGCCTTCGTTTTCCTGATTCCTGAGACTGGGACGAGGACTGCACACACACACACACACACACGCACACACACACACACCGAGTTAATGTACATAAGATATAAAATAAAAGGATGTATGTAGTTAAACGTAAACATGCAGCTACAATCTAAGTAGTGAAAATGTTAGTGTGTGTGTGTGTGTGTGTGAAACTCACCGTAGCTGCTGGTGGTGATGTTGATGCTAGCTGACGCAGTGTGTGTGCTGCTGACGGCTGTCACTCCGTTGATGGCGATGATGGTGAAGGTGTAGCGTGTGTGTGGTTGCAGGCCGTGGATCACCACTCTCCGCCCCATCAGTCCTGTCTGCGTGGGCCGATACAGCACACTCTCTGCACACGGCACACACACACTCGCACTCGCACCGCAGCGCACACACTCCACGGCGTATGACAGGTCTGAGCGTCCACCGCGCTCCACAGGCTCACTCCACTCCAACACCACCATCGTATCATTCACCTGCGGGACAATGTTCCGAGGTGCAGAGGGGGGCCCTGACACACACACACACACACACACACACACACACACACACAGGCATGGATTAGATCACATCATTACAGTAGTCAAGGCAAAAAGACAGCACACCAAATGGAGAGAGAGTGTGCATATGTGTGTTTAAGGGGGCGTGTCCATGTTTAATGAGGCGTGTCTGTGTTTATGTACGGGGGCGTGTCCTAACTTAGCAGGTGCTGAATTTCACCATATTGTTAAAGCATTTATTCCACTCCATTAACTACAGACTGTGTGTGTGAGTGTGTGAGTGTGTGTGTGTGTGTGTGCGAGTGTGTATGTGTGTGTGTGTGCGACTCACTGGTACAGGCCATGTCAGGCGTGTCAGTCGGTGCTCTGTAGTAACCGGGGCGACAGGAACACACAGCGGCTCCAGGAGAGTGTGTGTTACTGTTTATCGGACACACACGACACACACTCGCTCCCATCGACGCCTTGTACTGACCCGGTCCACACGCTGAGAGATACGGAGACAGAGAGATACAGAGAGATACAGAGAGAGAGAGAGAGAGAGAGATACAGAGAGAGAGAGTGAGAGAGAGAGAGAGAGAGAGAGAGAGAGAGAGAGATACAGAGAGAGAGAGAGATACAGAGAGAGAGAGAGAGAGAGAGAGAGAGAGAAAGAGAGATACAGAGAGAGAGAGAGAGAGACAGACAGAGTTTCAAATAATGTTCTCACAATAACAATGGCATATTGCAAAATTATTGACACCCCTAAGATTTCTCTAAAATAACATTAAAAATAAAAATTCTGTTGTGAATCTTGCACACACACACACACACACTTTCTCTCTCTCTCTCTCTCTCTCTCTCTCTCTGATGGCCAGTTTGAATGAACTCGATTTAGAAACATACAATCAGCAAATGATGTCAGAGCAGGAAGTGTACAACATTCCAAGACAATTCAAATCTCTCTCTCACACACACACACAGAGAGAGAGAGAGAGAGAGAGGGAGAAGCCTCCCTGACTCTCCTTTCCCTCTAATATCATCAAACAGAAAAAGGTCAAAGTTCTTGTGTGTGTGTGGGTGTGTGTGTGGGGGGTGTACATGTATGTGTGTGTGTGTGTGTGTTTAAATGGTCCACAGTTTATCAGAGCTTGACGGTGAGATGAGTGACCTGTTGAGAGACAGACAAACAGAGAGGAGCCTCGCTGAGCAATAAACCACAGAGCGGATACAGGGAAGGTGCGACCTCCACACGACAGGAAGAGAGACAGATAGAGAGAGACAGAGAGACAGGGAGGGAAAGAGAGAGAGAGAGAGAGAGAGAGAGAAAGAGACAGGGAGAGAAGCAGACAGAGAGCGACAGACAGAGAGAGAGTGAGACAGAAGGGATAATTGTCTCAGAATGAGAGACTTTAGGAGAGTGGAGTTTTATTTTATTTTATGAAAGAGACAGACAGTGAGAGAGAGAGAGAAAAAGATGAGGAGAGACGCAGACAGAGAGATTGAGAGAGAGAAAGAGAGAGAGAGAGACAGGTGATGACAGTGTGTATTCTAAACTATTGCCAGGAATGCTTCTCTGCCCACACACTCATGCTGGTGGTGCTGAGAGACAGGTTTATATCTAACATAAACACACTGACACACTCAATGAACTCCAGAGCACTTCACACACACACACACACACACACAGAGAGAGAGAGAGAGAGAGAGAGAGAGAGAGTAGGCTTTAATCATTTATATGATATACTACTCTGAATTCTGCTGTGAGTTTGTAAGTGTTTATACAGCAGGAATTTTCAGTATAGAGGGTGCCAATACTTTTCAGTGAACACAGAGAGAATTTCGCAATAAAACCAGACTATAAATCAATAAAAGCCGTCAGGAGCACGAGCTGAGACTGGCTCATCACCGCGATGTGTCAGTGTGATAACGAGAACGCCGGCGTGCTGCAACATCTCACTGATCACATCATCACATTTATAACACGTCTTCTTCTTCTTCTTCTTCTGTGTGTTCAAAACCCTGTGTTCTACTTCTGCTCACTGACACACGTTTAACACACGTCTAACACACACCAAACACACATCTAACACACGTCTAACACACGTCTAACACACGTCTAACACACACCAAACACACGTCTAACACACGTCTAACA
>CM040470.1:22277-41950 GCA_022758105.1 Pangasianodon gigas
CACACACACACACACACAGACACACACACACAGACACACACACACAGACACACACATACAGACACACACACACATACAGACACACACACACATACAGACACACACATACAGACACACACACACACACACAATTACAGATACACACACACACACAGACACACACACAGACACACACACAGACACACACACAGAGAGAGAGAGAGAGAGAGAACAAGAGAGAGAGATAACCGTGTGCTATAGGAATGAAGAGAGAGCACATTCCTCTGTGTGTGTGTTTTTGCGTTTGCGTGTGTGTGTGTGTGTGTGTGCGTGTGTGTGCGTGGGTGTATATGTGTGTGTGTGTGTGTGTGTGTATCTACACTGGTTTCACAGGGAGGAGTTTCAGTGTAAACATTTCTCTCTCTCTCTGTCTCTCTCTCAGTTCCAGGGTTTCTTTCTGTTCGCTTGTTATCTAATCAGCGTTAACTAGTTATCTTTCCCGTATGAGCTGATGGGGTGTGTGTGTGTGTGTGTGTGTGTGTGTGTGTGTGTGTGTGTGTGAGTGAGTGAGTGTGTGTGCGCTTCAGTAAAAATGTTAGAGTGGAATTAGAGTGTGAAAATGTGTTAATAAAACACCACCCTACATTTAGTAAAAACATTCAGTCCTCTTATCTCACACACACTCACACACACTCTCACACACTCTCACACACTCACACACTCTGCAGGGTTTATTACTGTTCAGTTCCCTGTGTTCCATCAAACATTAACTAACACAAACAATGAGAACACACACACACACACACACACACAATTACAGATACACACAAACTTTAATGTGTAAGTGTGCAGTTTTTTCAAGACTAGCTGTAAATATTAAAATAACACCGTGTGTGTATCTGTAATTGTGTGTGTGTGTGTGTGTGTGTATCTGTAATTGTGTGTGTGTATCTGTAATTGTGTGTGTGTGTGTGTGTGTGTGTGTGTGTGTATCTGTAATTGTGTGTGTGTGTGTGTGTGTGTGTGTTTAATGGAGGAAAAACAAAGACAAAATTTTAGACTCTACAAATACAAATGTAACAAATACACGGAGTTTATAAACTCAACTATAGAGGAACACACACACACGCACTCACTCACACACACACACACACACACACACACACACACACTATATTTATAAACTGAGTGATTAGCATGAAGCTAAGGACGTTAAACGCAGTTTACCTGTGAGAAAAATAACACACACGGAAAATAAGCGGGAAATCCGCAGATTCATTTTCGGAGTTTATCCTGAATTCGATCCCTGAATGTGAATAAAGCTTTTTAAAGTTTAAAGATGAAACTTCAGGAACTTTAACTTTCCCGTTTCCGCGCCGAGTCCTCACAGCGCCCGGGTCTCGCGCAGCATCAAACTCACTGCGCTCGCGCGTCGCCTTAGCAGGTGGATTGAGGCTGGAATGTGGAATGCGATGACGTCACATCCGGCAGGGCGCAGAATAATCAGGTCTCTTCCGCCCCCTGCAGGAGAAACAGCGCAGAGCAGCGGGCTGAGAGAGGGTTAGGCTGTAATCATTCTAATCCCATTTTATTATTAGTTTATTTCCAATCCAATGTTTAGATGTGTTCATGCAGAAAGTCTTACAGAAACACTGTGTGGAAAACCTCCGCACGGGGGAGTTATGGAGTTATAAACTCAGTCAGAGAGTTGAGGAGGCAGTTAGAGAGGGAGTTATGGATGGAGGGAGTGAGAGAGGGAGTGAGGGAGTTAGGGAGGAAGTTATGGAAGGAGGGAGGGAGGGAGTGAGTGAGAGAGGGAGTGAGGGAGTGAGTTAGGGAGTGAGAGAGTTAGGGAGGGAGTGAGAGAGGGAGTGAGGGAGGGAGTTAGGGAGTGAGAGAGTTAGGGAGGGAGTGAGAGAGGGAGTGAGGGAGTGAGAGTGTTAGAGAGGGAGAGAGGGAGTTATGGAAGGAGGGAGGGAGAGAGGGAGGGAGAGAGGGAGTTAGGGAGGGAGTTATGGAGGGAGTGAGGGATGGAGTGAGGGAGTTAGGGATGGAGGGAGTGAAGAAGTGAGAGGGTGAGGGAGTGAGGGAGTTAGGGATGGAGGGAGTGAGGGATGGAGTGAGGGAGTTAGGGATGGAGGGAGTGAGGGAGTGAGAGGGTGAGGGAGTGAGGGATGGAGTGAGGGATGGAGTGAGGGAGTGAGGGATGGAGTGAGCACAGATAGGGAACAGGTTAGATTTAGTACTCAGTTTAGAGATGCGTCTTCAGTGAAAGACAGAAGTTCATGCTGCCTTCAAATCCTGTCAGAAATATTGTAATTCTGAGGGAAGCCACTCGAACGCCACTCTATTCTCATAATTACAACTCGGGATCTCGTATTTTTTCTATGAGCTCAAACCCCTCGAGTTGGGGCCGTGCCAATAACAAAAAGTCATGCTGCCCCCAATATGAACGTGATTCCTACAGCAGGCGTAAGATTTAAGTGGTAACGCCATCCAATTTTTTTCCGACCAATACCACTCGAACACGTGCCATGTCGTCATGATCAGCAACTCCGAACTCGTACACACAAACTTCCAAAGAGGACTTTAAGGCAGCATCATACACACTCACAGCAACGTGAAATTGCGATTGTGTGTGTGAAACATTGATTCAGTTACACTTTCTCCGCCCACTACAACTCCAAACAAAGAGGCGTAGCCGTCTTAATAAATAAAAAAACATACACGACACTACTGTCACAGATCCCAAAGGCAGATACGTTATAATAAACATGTCCATCAGCAGCAGCCCTATAACCATAGCAAATATTTATGGCCCAAACACCGACAAGCCATCGATTTTCCATATGTTTTTAAAAACAAAACAAACTTCCCAGACTCTCCAATCATAATCAGTGGCAACTTTAACACAGCCATCAACCCAGATCTACATAGAACCTCTAGTAGAGATAAAACACGGAACTGGCAGTCAACAGAAACTAAAAACAGTGTCTGACTTTGGTACTGGTGATGATTGGTGTCTAAAACACCCAACAAGAAGGAATACACACACTACTCACCAGTACACACTCCTACAATCCCACAGGTTTTTTTTTCTATCCAGCAACACAATCATACCAAATATATCAAACATAAAATAAAACTCCATTCTATTCATATTCTATACGCCTCAGTATCTCTTACCTAGAACAGGAATCAACTTGAAAAGATAATATTCAGATGGCTCTTCACTGTCCTGTTCGGTGTTACATCAACTGTCACGTCTGTTATGTGCTACAGCCAGTGTGCACCAATATTAACCTTTAAATTTTAACAAAGTCTCAATAGTCCACTGAAGAGGAGGCGTGTCGGCAGGCCCAAAAATCTGTACACACACAGACCGTATGTAAAGTCATATTTTTTGCTAGTAAGTGTGTGAACATTACTGTGTGTATTCAGAACTTGTTTGCCATTAACACACACTGAAGCAGTGAGAGGAGCCGCTGATCATTTATTAGAAACATGTCCAGCAGGAGGCAGCATCTCATTGCACACTCTCAAATTGAGCCATGTACTGTATGTAGACAACTAAGGACTCCTCCTGAATATTTGTGTGTGTGTGTGTGTGTGTGTGTGTGTGTGTGTGTGTAAGGCTGTTCATTCACAGATGTGTTTCCTTACACAGCAGCTCCAAAGTCCAGGTTAATGCCACCTACTGATAACTGTTTCTTCATCCACCTAAGAATAGATTTAATTCACTGTTAATTATTATACTACATCACAGCTCAATTCTCAGATCAGTTGTTGATTAATTTTCTATAACAGCAGCTCAGACAGTGTTGCAGCTGCAAATCACAGGTTTATATGTGCTCATTCTAATACGTTATCGTTTCTCTAGTAACAGCTTATTCACAGGTACAGCGGAAGCTCCACATAAACGGATTCAAAAATACATGTAGTTGTTCATATGGTGAAGTTTTTCTAAAATAAGGAGATGTTTTTTTAACACTGATGGAAGGAGTCTCCAGTGTCAGTACTTTGTAACAGTCAGATGTAAAACTGTAACTTTTGTAAGTTTTCCAGTATTCCAACATACATATTTTTGTATAACAGCGCGGCCTGCCATGCATTATTCCTTACTTATTAATAGTAATCTGTGTGTGTGTGCTGCAGTGCAGTGTGGAGAAAAACACATCATCATACTTCAGCATATTTCATACATGATATTTAGATTACATGACGTTAGTATTGGAACATACACACACACACACACACACACACACAGAGTCCCCTCCAAAAGTATTGGAACATCAAGTCCAATACTTTTGTTTTGCTATACACTGAAGACATTTGGGTTTGAGTTAAAAAATAGGAATGAGATGATAGATCAGAATTTCAGCTTTCATTTCCTGATATTTGCATCTAACCCAACCAACCCATTTTTCAAGTGATTAAAAATATTGGACCATGTGACTGACAAGAGTTTCTTGTTGCCCAGGTGTGCCCTGTTAGATCGATTGTTTAAACAATTAATAGCTTTGAATGTGTACTCTTGATTTGAGCGCTGGGTTTCACCTGTGAAGTCTGCATTTGTTGTTGAAAGGGATAAACCAACATGAAGACCAGAGAGCTGTCTATGGGAGAAAAGCAAGCCATTTTGAAGCTGAGAAAAGAGGGAAAATTGATCAGATAACCATTGCACAAGCATTGGGCATAGCCAATACAACAATTTGGAATGTCCTGAAAAAGAAAGAAACCACCAGTGTACTAACAGCCAGACATGGAACAGGTTGGCCAAGGAAAACAACGGCAGTCGACGACACAAACATTGTCAAGTCAAGTGGGTTTTTATGGCCATTCCTCTGTATATAGCGTGTATACATTGGAACGAAATGTAGTTTCTCCAGGACCATGGTGCAACAGATAAAAGTACACAAGACTACATAAAGTGCAAATTCACGACAGCGTGAGATGAGTGCAAGACAATAAATACACAGAACATGGACTGTAAACTACTGTATAGTGTAGCAGCAATAAGAGTAGCATCAATAATGGCAGCAAAGAGTCTCATAAATAAAAAATAAAAAAAAAAGTGTCTGATGCAGCTTTGTAAAGTGCAGGTGTGCAGTGGTTTTGAGTCACATTGTGTTAGTTGTTTGACTAGCCCAGGTGAGTGTTGGGAGGCAGCAGGGTGTTGAGTAATCTGACTGCCTCAGGAAAGAACTTGTTGCAGAGTTTGCTGGTGGTGGCACAGATGCTTCTGTACCTTCTGCCAGATGGCAGGAGGGTTAAGAGTCCATGAGAGAGGTGAGAGGGGTCATCCGCACAGCTGGTCGCTTTATGGATACAGCGGTTGTTGTAAGCGATGTTAATGGTGGCTAGAGAGACTCCACTGATCTCTTCATCTTCTGTGAAGAGATCTTACGGTCAGAGACTGTGTAGTTCCCGTAACACACCATGAGACAACTGGTCAGGATGCCCTCTATTGTCCCTCTGTAAAAGATGGTGAGCATGAGAAGGGAAGGTTGGCTTTCTTCAACCTCTGTAGGTGTGGAGGTGCTGCTGTTCCTTCTTGGCTAGGATGGTGGTGTTGAGAGTCCAGGATAGGTTCCCCATCTTGTGCACATAAAGAAACCTGGAGCTTTTGACTTTCTCCACAGTTGTTCTGCTGATGTGCAGTGGTGAGTGGCCTACTCTGGTTCTCCTGAAGTCAACAATCATCTCTTTGGTCTTATCAACATTAAGAGATAGAAATTGTTGTCTCTACACCATTCTATGAGCTGCTCCACCTCCTCCCTGTATGCCAACTGATCATTATTGCTACTGAGGCCCACAAATGTAGTGGGCCTCACTGTGAGAGCTGTGAAAAAACCCAGAAACAAAAACAGTCAGTGACATTGCCAACAACCTCCACAGAGTAGGGGTGACGGTATCACAATCTACCTTTGTAAGAAGACTTCAAGAGCAGAAATATAGAGGACAAACCACAAGATGCAAACCTCTCATCAGCAGTAAGAAGACCAGACTGGAATTTGCAAAGAAATAGAGATGAGCCCCAAAAGTTCTGGAACCAAGATGAACCTCTACCAAAGTGATGGAAAGGCCAAAGTGTGGAGAAAGAAAGGATCTGCTTATGATGTAAAACATACGAGCTCATGGGTCGAGCACGGTGGAGGTAGTGTCATGGCTTGGTCTTGCATGGCTGCTTCTGGAACACACTCACTAATCTTTATTGATGATGGAGCTCATGATGGTAGCAGCAGAATGAATTCAGAATTCTACAGAAACATTCTGTCTGCCAATTTACAGAGAAATGCATCCAATCTAATCGGGCAGAACTTCATCATGCAGCAAGACAACGACCCAAAACACACTGCAACACAACAAAGGACTTCATCAGGGGGGAAAAGTGGAAGATTTTAGACTGGCCAAGTCCATCAGCAGACCTTAACCCAACTGAGCAGCATTTCACCTCCTGAAGAGGAGACTGAAGGGAGAAACCCCCCAAAACTAACAACTGAAAGAAGCTGCGCAACAAACCTGGAAAAGCATCACAAAAGAAGAATACAGCAGTTTGGTGATGTCAGTGGATCACCAGCTTGATGCAGTTATTGCAAGCAAGAGACATGCAACTAAATTTGAAGTGAGATATTATTTACTTTAAGTTTATCTGTTCCATCACTAACCCTAACACTCACCTAAAAATTGGGTGTTCTGACACCAAAGGTGCCATGTTCTAAGTTGTTTAACACGTCTAGATGTAAATATCAGGAAATGAGGCTGAAATTCTGATCTATCGTCTCATATTCATATTTTGATCTCAAACTCAAATGTGTTCATGTATAGCAAAAACAAAAGAATTGGCCTTGCTGTTTCAGTACTTTCAGAAAGACAGTATGTTACTGGCACTATACAAATTCCTAAGTCTAATAATTAAAAAGAAAAAAAACTACAAAAGCAATGTGTTAAAAAAGGAAACAGGGAGAATGTTGTGTTCAGTGATGTGTTGCCAGTGCAGTCAGTGTTGTAGAGGTGAGACCCTAACCCCAAGTCTGTGACACTGTCACTCACTATGGACTAACTTAGGACACCACCTGTGAGTACTGTACTCTGATTGGCTTCTCATTAGTGTGTAGGTGTGAACTAAACTGATTGTGTGAGTGATGATGTCACAGGCAGAAGTTCACTGTGGTGCAGTAATGCATAGCTCCTGCACACACACACACACACACACACACACACACACACACAAACTCTCTCTTATAGTGATGAATCTTTATTTTATTAGAGATGAATCAGTAAACAGTAAGTGTGAACATATTTAAAAAACGTTAATATGGAGTCATGGAAAACTTTACAGACTGCAGCTGGTCCAGGCATTTTCTTTACACACTTTCAGTGTACACACACAAACACACAACTGAATTCTGCAGTAAAACCTCTGATATAAAAATAAAAATAGCATTGTAATAATGAAAATAGTCAAATACTAAATAACGTTGAACAAAGGGAGTGTGTGTGTGTGTGTGAGAGAGAGAGAGAAAGAGAGAGAGAGAGTGATGGAGTGTGTGGGTTTTGGTCAGAACAGAAACAGAAGAAAAAACACAGTGTATTTAATAATAAACTGTAATAATCTGTAATTCCCAGCTGTTTAGTACAAGCAGTGAATCAGATTAATAATGCTAATACTAATGCTAATAATCATTAATCAGAGTAAAATGTGCAGGGAAACGAACACATGCAGCTCTGACCTCTAACCCTGACACATGGCTCACCACAGTGAGGGGCTCTACACTGAAGGTTAGGGTGGAGTGCATAGGGCTTAGGGTTTAGTAGTTAGGGCTTAGGGTTTAGTAGTTAGGGCTTAGTGTTTAGTGATTAAGGTTTAGATCTTAGGGATTAGTGCTTTAGAGCTTAGGGTTTAGCATTTTAGGTTTTAGCGATTAGTGGTTTAGGGATTAGTGTTTAGGGCTTAGTGTTTAGGGCTTAGTGTTTAGGGCTTTGGGATTTAGGGCTTAGGGATTTAGTCAGATTGAAGTTGTGAGCTTTACTGAGCACGTTTGGATGGAGGAACCAGGTGGGCAGGCAGCTCTGCAGGTAACTCATGACCTTCAAGCTTCACTTTGATCAGGTGATTAGCTAAGGCAAACTCCTCGTCATCAAGGAAACCATCCCGGTCAACGTCGGCGAGTTTCCAGATCTTTCCGAGCACGGTGTTGGGCAATTTGGACTTGACCATCTCACGCTTGGCCATGGCGCCGGACACTTTGCCATTGACGGGCGACAGAGTATAGAAGATCTCATCATACGTGTGCTTGTCTTTCTGCACCACCCACTCCAGTTCATCAATGCCCTCAGACACACCCTCTCCATAACCACCACCAAAAGGCCCAACTGACACTCCCTCGAAGGCCCCGCCCTGCACTGCAGCGGTGGGCGTGGCCAACTCCTCCTGCCGCACCAGCGTCATGAGTTTTGCTATATCGTTCTCCAGCAGGTCATCTACACTCTCCAGTAGCTTAGGCTTCAGAGCCTGGAACTTAGTGAAGTCCTGAGACACCAGCAGCTCCTACACACACACACATGCGGGAAAGGAAAAAATGGCATATGTAGGGCCAAAGTGACACATCATTCCACACTACACACACTCACTGCGCACACACACACTACAAACACGTACTCACTACAAGTACACATACTACATTACACACTTAATGTACCTGCATTTTAGAGAGTTTTGGGAAATCCCCAGGAGAGATCTGATGTTCCTTCTCGATCCTGGTGTAGATCTCTCCCAGATTAGCAATCAGCTCCTTCTTTTTATTCTCCTTACCAAACATGTTTGGCATCTCCTTCTTCAGGGCACTGATGATGTATGCCTGCACCTACACAAACATACACACAGCTCTGAGTGACTCTTTCTGTGTTTCTATGCTTCTTACTCCTTGTGTGTGTCTGTACTGTATGCTTAAACAATGTACTTGATCTTACACTAGGGTGCAGTAAAGAGCAGCCTGTGGGCTGAATCCAGCCCTGCTCACTGAGAGAAATCATTCAGCTCACCAGTAAAAAAAGAAAAGAAAAAAAAAGAAAGGAAAAAAAAAACCCAAGAAACCTTCCCTCTATGTACAAAGCCATGTTTAGATTTATGACCTAACATCCGTAAACTTAAGTATGTATGCGAAAATGTACAACATTTATACTACATAACACGTAGGGAGTATGGAGCAGTTTGGGACAGAGCCCATGAGCAGGGTAACATGGCGAGCCCTTCAGCTGAGGTTGCTGTATTAGTACAGGGTGTAGGGTACCATGGTGAGGTGAGCCCTCTTGACTCGAGGTTACTGTGTTAGTGTAGGGTGTAGGGTATTTTGTTGAGGTTAGCCTTTTTGATGAGGTCATTGTTGTAGTGTAGTGTAGGGTGTAGGGTACCTTGGCAAGGCGAGCTCTCTTGATGAGGTCGTTGAGTTTGCGCAGCGCGGCATTGCGTGGTAAACTCTGGATGTCTCTGAACAGGTCGTGTTGTTCGGCCTCAAACAGTCGGCGGTTGTCAGGCACCAGCAGCGGCTGTGTCCAGAACGAGCCGATGTAGACACGCAGCACCTCAGGAGTGTTTACTATCTTACCGAGAGACCACATGAGGGCGCCATAGACCCGCATGAGCTGCTGCGTGCTGATCTGATCAGCCTTGTTCAGAACCACACGCATTTTGTCCTCGTGGTTCTTCAGAGCGCGGATCACCTCAGAGAACTCGTCTGAAATGTCCAGCTTGTGGGCATCAAACAGCAAAATGATCCGGTCCACTCGCTCAGCAAACCACTCCAGCACTGCCGCAAAGTCATAACCTACACACACAGACACACACATTGTAGTGCTCATAGACCCTTCAAGTAAAAACTATAAACTTCATCTTCTCATTTGTGTGTGTGTGTGAGAGAGAGAGAGAGAGAGAGAGAGAGAGAGAGAATGAGAGACAGACAGGTTATCCTCTTGACCCTCTCTTTCCTCTGTGTGTGTGTGTGTGTCTCCACCCACTCTTCCTACTGCCATACAGACAAGTGTGTGTGTGTGTGTGTGTGTGTGTGTGGGTGTGTGTACTCCACCCTCTCTTCCTACTGTCATAAAGTTAAGAGAGTTTGTCTATGTGTGTGTGTTTCCTTTTACAGGAAAACCAGAATTCTTCTTATTGTGTTTAGTGTGTACCTGTGTTCAAATTCATGTATACATATATATGTGTTTGTGTGTGTGTTTGTGTGTACTCAGCCTTTTTTTTTTAGCACTGGAAGAAATTTGGATTTTAATCAGGTATTGATTGATCCGGTCTCATCTTTGATATCAGTGCTCACAGTGTCACAATCTTGGCATTGATGAAGCGGTACCACATTACCCAGAATGCATCACGCCAGTACGAAACACAAATCATGGCTTCCTTTAGCATTAGTTAATCACAGACAGCGAGCATAAAAATTCAGTCCTCAGCCCACAGAGTCCTGTGGAGACAAATAGTTCTCAGTGTTCATGGCAGGAGAACTCATGAAGCGAGTACTCTGCCTCGGTTTGGAGCTCCCCAGTGTTTTGTTATTATTGTTTGTTTGTCCTCTCTTTAGTCATTTTTTTCTGACAACTTTTACTAGGGACAATCTGCTGAGCATTAGGTAATGCACACCTGTCAATCTTTTGCCGATTTTCGACCATTGAGACATTTTACTGGACATCTTATTTGGAGGAGCTGCGGTCCCTTACAAATGCTCCAAGAGACGCAAATGAGGGAAGCGGGCGTGCGCGCTCGTAAAGCTCCGACAATACGGCTTTGGGACCCCGCTGCTGAGTATTTACCTGGTGAATCTCCGCTCCCTCACCAACAAAACAGATGAACTACTTCTCACCCGAACAAACAATGACTTTTACAGCTCTGTTGCTTTGTGCTGTTCAGAGCAGATCGCACCACGGCGTCATCAGGGAAAACAAGAGGCGACAGATTATGTTTTTACATCAACAAAAGTTAGTGCACAGATCTAACAACATTAAAGAAGATGTGCTGTCCTAATTTAGTAGTGCTCTTCATCAACTGCAAGCCTTTTTATTCGCCAAAAATTCTTCTTTTATCCTGGTGAGTGTTTACATCCCTCCTCAAACCTGCACAAATGCAGCACTGCAAAAGCTGACTGATCAAATTACAGACAAAGTAACAACAACCGAACTTACTTATTATTATCCTTGGGGATTTAGCAAATCTCACCCGTGAACTGCCTAAATACAGACAACACATTACAAGCCCCACCAGAGACAAAAACATACCAGACCACTGATACACCACAATAAAAGACGCACATCGCTCTGTTCACAGAGCAGATTTGGAGCACTCTGATCACTGTCTGGTTCATCTTTTCCCGACCTACAGGCGGAAACTTAAATCTGCCAAGCCTGTAGTAAGGACTGTAAAGAGATGGGCCAGCGAAGCAGAACTGGAACTACAAGCCTGTTTCGACTGCACTGATTGGAGTGTTTTTGAAGCTGCAGCCACTGGATGAGCTCACTGATACTGTGACATCCTTCATCAGTTTCAGCAAGGACATGCATGTTCCCACCAGAACGTATTTAATTTACAACAATGACAAACCATGGTTTATAGCAAAACTCAGACAGCTTCAGCAAGCCAAAGAGGAGGCTTCCACAAGTGGGAACAAAGGCTTGTTTAATCAGGCCAAAAACACACTGACAAAGGAGATAAGAATGACTAAAAGAAGCTACTCTGAAAAGCTGAAAAAACAGTTTTCAGCCAATGACCCTGCATCGGTGTGGAAAGGCCTGAAAGTCATCACCAACCAAGACTTCATTCTCTCTATCTGTTGAAATCAACAACTGGCTGAAGATCTGAATCGTTTCTACTGCATATTTGAAAAGCGCAGTCTCACACCCCACACCCGTTCTGACCTTCTCACCACACAAATATTAACACCTCCTGCAACCCCCCTCTCCCCCCACCTGCTACTCAACCTGCACTTAGTATCTGTGAAGAGAACGTGTGCCGGCTCGTCCAGAAACAGAAGATCCGGAAAGCTCCAGACCCAGACAGTGTCTCACCCGTCTGTCTGAAAGTCTGCACTGACCAGGTGTCACCCATCTTCACCCAGGTCTCCAACAGATCACTGGAGCAGTGTAAAGTTTCTTTCTGCTTCAAACGCTCCATCCCTGTCCCAGAGAAACCCAAGATCACAGGACTGAATGACTACAGACCTGTTGCTTTGACAACTGTGCTCATGAAATCATTTGAGAGACTGTTGGCCCACCTGAAGGACATCACTGGACCCCCTTCAATTTGCTTATTGAGCAAGCAGGTCAGTGGATGATGCAGTCAACATGGGACTGCATTACACCTCGACAGACCAGGAACCTATGCAAGGATCCTATTTGTGGACTTCAGTTCGGCTTCCCTGAGCTCTTCTTGTCTAAATTAACCCAGCTTTCTGTGTCAACCGCCACCTGTCAGTGGATTACCAGCTTTCTGACAGACAGGAAGCAGCTAGGGAAGGTGGAAAAATTCACATCCAGCATCTGCATAATCAGCACAAACTCAGGGTTGTGTGCTCTCCCCACTGCTCTTCTCTCTCTACACCAATGACTACACCTCTACAGACGCCTCCGTCAAGCTCCTGAAGTTTGCAAATGACACCGTCATCGGCCTCAACCAGAATGGCGACGAGTCTGCATATAGAAAAGAGGTTGAACAGCTGGCTGTCTGTTGCACTCAAAACAACCGGAGCTGAACACGCTCAAAACAGTGGAGATGATTGTGGACTTCAGGAGGAACTCCCCAGTAACCCCCCCAACTCCACTACCATCTTGGATATCACTGTGGCTGCCGTGGAGTCCTTCAGGTACGTGGGCTCTACCTTCTCACAGGATCTGAAGTGGGAGACCCTCATAGACTCCATCATGACAAAAGCCCAGCAGTACAGCCCTGTACTTTCTTCGCCAATGGAGGAAAATTCAACCTGCCACAGGAGCTGCTGAGCCAGTTCTACTCAGATGTCATTGAGTCTGTTCTGTGTACTTAAATAACTTTCTGATTTGGTTCAGCTACCAAATGGGACATAAGAGGACTACAATGGACAGTCCGGACTGCTGAGAGGATTATTGGTGCTTCTCTGCCCTCCCTCCAGGAATTGTACTCCTCCAAAATGATGAAACAGGCAGGAGAAATCATTTCAGACCCCACTCACCCTGGCCACAGAGCACTGAGCACCAGAACATCCAGACACAAGAGCAGCTTTTTCCAGCAGGCCATCTCCCTCTTGAACAATTAACTGCCTCCAAAGACTTTCCTTGTGCAAAGTTTTAACTGTAGATTGACTCTTATGTGCAATTGTAAATTCACTATATACTCCTAACTTCTGCACACTGCAGTGCCCTTGGATGGCTGTACATAGCATCTGTACCATGGCTATCCTGCCTTAAAATTATTGTGTCTTCTATATATATATTTCTAAAATTCTTATTATGATGTGTCTTGCTGTGGGTCTCTGGTGGTCTAGCGGCTAAGGATCCCGCACTCTCACCACTGTGGCCTGGGTCTGATTCCTGGGCAGGGAACCAACCCAGTCACTGGGAGTGTACTCTCAGTGCCAGTCCCAAGCCCAGATAAAATGGGAGGGTTGAGTGGGTGGAGGGAGGGTGTAGAAATATAGCAACCATAAAATGTTAACCACAGAATGTGTACTCATATTTGATGATATTTTATCTTCAATGGTATAGATGTATGGAACCGGTATAGTGCACAATGTGACACGGAGGCCTGAAAGTGCCCTATATGACCTATATGATCTGCATTAATTGCTACAACAAAGGCATCCGGCGTTAAACCAAATCAAACATATGGACCAATGATCTGCTGTGGCGACCCCCAACAGGAGAAGCCAAAAAAACAACTTACCAAGTCAAATTCCTTGTGTGTGTGAGCACGCTTGGCAGTAAAGCTCTTTCTGATTCTGATATACTGCCTACAGTACCTCCTGAGATCTTCGGACTCTGTGTGTGTGTGTGTTTACCACCAAAGGTGCCAAGTTGTTTAACAAATCTAGATGTAAATATCAGGAAAAGAAAGCTGATATCGTCTCATATTCATCTTTTGATTTCAAACCTATGTGTCTTCAGTGTATAGCAAGAACAACAGAATTGGCCTTGCTGTTCCAATACTTTGGCAGGGGTCTGGTCAATCTGGGAAGAAGATGTAGGTTTCAACAAGACAATGAACACAGGCCTTGCATGGCCGAGCCAGTCTCCTGACCTGAATTCCAGTGAAAATTCATGGAGGATTTTGAAATTGCGAGGGATCCTCGTAACCTTGGAAAATTGAAGATCATTTGCCAAGAGGAATGGGCCAAAATTACCACAGTGCTGCAGAAAGCACTTCTGTATTGTTGCTCTGGATAAAGGCATCTGCTCAATGCGGTAAACATTATTAGCACACTATTACACTGACCTCATCAGGAGAGCACCAACATACACTACTCTCAGGCTGTGTGTAAATTGGTGCGTACCCCCTATAGCATTATTATAAGGAATGAAAAGAGCAGACTCGTCATAGTGATCACACTCAGTATTAGAGTGACCCTCAGTGTTAACGTGTTACTACAGCAGCACAAAGGTCACCTGAGTCAGGTAAGCTCATCTGCATACACTTCATAAATATTCACCTACAGCATTGTGCTTCAGGTAACAAACACACTGACTCTGTGCTGATAAATTAATTCCACACTGCTGTAGTAAACACACACCCAAACACTACACATCACCACGACTTGTGCTCCATTCTGGAGATCGTACTCTAGATAAGGGCTCTATAAGACACATTAAAAGGCAGCGACAGGACAGTGGTGTTCTGAGGGTGTGTAGAAGTCACATGTGCTTCTCAAAGGCATAATGCACTTGAGCACGAGAGAGAGAGAAAAAATAGTGGACTGAACTGTCTCTCCAACACAACCCACTGATAAACTGATCATAAACTGCTAATAAAATGTTAGTTATATATGAGCGTAATATCAGCACAGATATAAAGGTCACACACACACAGTGGATAATTCACGTTAGTAAGTAGTATGTAACAATTAATCAATATAATAATTATTAAAACCTTTTATATTTGGAAGTGTCATTTAGTATAACAGAAAATGAAATGCTCTGTAGTACAAATCTTTACTAACGGAGTGCTCAGTCCAGTGTGAAGTGCACTTTAAAGGTCACTGAGGTCATGTGCTTCAGGAAGAGAAGAGCAAAACTGTTTATGCTGCACTACAGAGCACTGTGTGTGTGTGTGTGTGTGTTTACTGTACACACCTGCAGGAGTGATAATTGAGTGTTTCATCGGACCTGTGTTACATGATGATCTACCTGTACTGATGTTAATCTACACACACACACACACACACACAAAGAGAGAGTATACAAACTGAGCTGTTGCAGTAAGACAGAGTGACCTGTGATGAGACAGAACCTGCAGTGGGGTCAAAGGTCACGCAGCAGTATTACAGTCAGCAGCTGTGCGCAGATCATTAACTCACCTGCTAAAGTATAACCTTGAACACACCACACACTTACCTAGAAATCACACCCTGTGTGGAAATGTGTGTGTGTGTGTGTGAGTATATAAATATCAGCTCAAATGTCACTTTTCTACAGTGTTAATTAAAGTGTGTTAAAATACACAACATACACTCAACCTCACACACACTGCTCTTTACATTAATGCACTATGTAGTGCACGTGATTTTAGGATTGTAGGAAACAGGTAGTGATTTAGGACAAAGTGCACCAGTGTGTTAATGTTAAACTCACACCAGATCAGAAAAAGAGAGAAAGAGAGAGAGAGAGAGTGTGCGTGAGAGAGAGAGAGAGAGTGTGTGTGTGCGTGAGAGAGAGAGTGTGTGTGTGTGCGTGAGAGAGAGAGTGAGAGAGAATGTGTGTGTATTAAATGGTTCAGGAATTTTAAGGGAAGTAAGAGTCATAACCTTCTGACGACCTTCTATTCTCCTCATGTTCGTGTTCACAGAAAGAATGTGCTTGTGTGTGTTTGTGTGTGTGTGTGTGTGTGTGTGTGTGTGGTGTTCCTGTGAAAGTAGCTCATATGTTCCACCTTGGGGGGGGGGGGTTGGTTAGCAGGGCTCCCCCATCTCCCATTACATCAGCACACAATTATTCCCTCTGTACAGTCCACAGTAGACCATGTACTCTCTCTCTCTCTCTCTCTCTCTCTCTCTCTCTCTCTGTGTATGTGCTGAGTGTGGAGGGAACATGTGGCGAGCTCTCTGACATTTTACATGTTCTCTTCTTCCCTTTTCTTTAATTAAATCTGTGAAGTTAAAGTTATATAACTGTTAACAGTTGAGAGTGAGCGGAACGCCATGGTCTCTCCGGCATGGCGTCAGGTGTGTGCTGGAGGGTGGAGCATAGGTGGAGGAGGTGCTGTTGGATGTGAGAGAGCAGGTTGGATGTGATAACATCTACTCGGCTTCCCGCATGAGCAAAGCTAGTGTGGTGTTTCTGAAAAAACAAGCTCTAGTCAACAGCTGATTCAAAATGGAATATGGGTAAATGGAGTTTCGGTGCACGTCTCCCCCCTGGGACACGAGTCATCATCTCTAACATGCCTCCATTCATTCAAAATGAAGTTATAATGAAGGAACTGGCCTGCTTTGGGAAGTTTGCCAGCTCCATTAAAATGACTCTGCTTGGCTGCATAAACACTGCAGTGAAACATGTCTTGTCTTTTCAGAGACGAGTGTTTATATTTCTCAACAATCCTGATGAGACACTAAATGTGACCCTCAAGCGCAAACATGGAGACAGCAGTTACACTGTTTTCTCCAGCACTGAAAGCATGCGATGTCTCGAGTTTGGGCACAAAAAGTCTGGCTGCCCGCACAGAGCAGAGCGGCCAGGGAGCTCAGAGGGCGACACAGCCGGGTTACAGCAGCAGCAGCAGCGGCGGCGAGGGGACAGTCAGCGGGAGAACACCGGAGGACGAGAGCCGGGAACGAACGACTCACAGAGCAGTGACACGCCAGAGCCGGAGTTCTGTGGAGGTCAGTGTCAAACCCAAGAGTGACGCAAACACTGTACCCAACGCTAGCGCTACCACCGGTGCTGACCGTACCGAATTTAACATCGCTGACACTGGAGATAATGTTGGTGTTAGCGCTAGTGCTAGTAGCGATACTAGCCTGAATGTCTATGCTAGAGCTGACACTCTCCCTGTAAAGCAACAACAGCAGGAGGAGAAATCAGCACAGACCAACCACTTCTTAGGAGTGAACAAAGGTAAAAGGAACGTTTCACTAGCAAGCTACTTTCCGGATAACGCCAAGTTTGTAAGAGCAGCTCAACGCATTTAAAACTACGAAAATCTAAAGGTGTTTTCAACACGCAAAAGGTTCAGACTTAGAAAACTGACTTCTGCTGCACAAAAGACTCTGCTTTAAACCATTGTGGATGTTTAAGTTGACTGTATTACAAACTTTCATACAAACTGCAACAAGACTTAAATAGAACTGAAGACTGAAGGAGTTTTGTTTTTTGTTTATTTTTTTGGGTGGGAGACTTTTGAGTGGGGATCTGAGGGAGTTTTCTTTTTAAATATGTATATATGTACATACAATAAACTGATTAAAGCCAAAAGTTTCTCTCTCTTTCGCGCACACACACACACACACACACACACACACACACACACACACACAGAGCGATAAATACACAATCACACATACACAGGGGTTAAAGTTCCCGCAGCCTCAGGAACCCAGAGAGGGTAAAAATAGGAGTTTTCTCTGTTTGTACTGCGATGTGATGGACAGCGGGAACCGGAGTCAAGGTCACTGCGTCACGGGAATGATAAGGTCTGACCATGTTTCACAGGAAGAAAGTAACAATAATGCTTCATCTTTCACAGAAGTTGTTTATTGTCCACGTTGTAATCTGACACGAGACGCACGAATGATGCAGATTCCCAATAAAAAGATTCCTAATATGATCCTAAACTGAACAACTTGTACATTATATAATCCAATCCGAAGGTATGCACGTGCAGGAGCGAGGTTTAGCAAGCGAGTGTTACCAGCACGAGTCCGGTCAGTGCGTTCAGTTTTTTTTTAACTTACGTGGCTCTTATTCTTCTGTTTAACAGATTATTTAAATTAGGTAGGTAATAATTAACACAGATTTGATGCCAGATGCACGATGAACTGCTAGCTAAAGGAATTAATTGAATTCACTGAAATCCCCCCAAAACCTACTCTATAGCAATGTTTAATTTTCCTTCCGTGTTATCCCAGTCGTTTCGCAGCGGTCCCCCTCACCCCGCTCCTCTGAAGCACAGACACTGAGCTGGCGTCAGGTTTTTCGTTTTGTAATAACTCTGTAATATATTTTTTACAGCGTGTCCCGAACGTCTCCGCACATAGGGGAAATGAACACGTTTTAGCAAAATGTCTTCCAAAATTTTCCATACATATTTTATGTTATATATATATATATATATATATGGGTTTTTTTTAGATAGTCTTTAAGAATGCCTTTGACAAAAGAAAAAAGTATTGAAATCATTCTCATGACTGGATCGGAAAACTGTCGCAAGGTTGCGATGGACTTTATCAGGAAACATGGCGAGCACGTCACACACCACACTGTCGCCAAACTGGGAGTGAAAGTTAGGAGAGACGACTCCGTATGTGTTTACAAGGAAATAGCAATCATGTAGAGGATATTTTGTAAATAAATTACATTTTGCTAAGGAGTGTTAATTTCCCGTATGTACGGAGACGTTTGGGAAACCCTGCATATGTGGTGTGTGATTTGAAACTGCAACCTCATCCCTGATCACGGTTCCACATTCCACTTTAACTCCTGGACACACACGCGGACACACAGCTTTGTCATTTAAGAAATCCAGTGGAGCGTAAAGGGCACTTCAGGTATGTTTCACACACACACACTCACACACACACACACCACTAGCTAATCCTCCTGTTGCAGCTCCTTTTGTGTTTGTAATAGTGTTTGTAATAAAAGCTTCAGTTTGACTGTAAACACCATAAACACCTCAAATATGTCTTTACAGTCTCCACATTCTCATGTGTTCCTATCACTCTGGGTTTATTTCTTGTCTACCAACAGCTTAAAAAGTTACACACACACGCACACACACGCACACACACGAACACACACGAACACACAAACACACGAACACACAGTGTAAGGTAACGTAAACAGGACGGCTAAAAATAAGTCAGCTGGAGGAAACCTTTCATCCTATAGAAGAAGGAAGAATGGGCTGTGTTCTAAATGAGTTTTAAAACTTTAGGTCTAACAGTAACACTAAGTTAAAACCATTAAAGATTGTGTGGGACAGATTACACACAGGGTTACACAGCAGAGTGTGTGTGCACGTGTGTGTGTGCGTGTGCACGTGTGTGTGTGCACGTGTGTGTGTGTGTGTGTTCTAGTGTTTGGGTGGAGCTTTAAAATGGCAGATGAACATTAAGTAGTGAGGAAATGCTAGCGCACGCACCTCGGCTGATCCTCTGCTTTTCTCCCGACAGAATTCCCGGCGTGTCGATGATGCTGATACTCTCCAGCACGGGATTGGGCAGCTGAGCACACACAAACCTACACACACACACACACACACACACACACACACAGTGACTTTACACAAACCT
>CM040470.1:65275-75387 GCA_022758105.1 Pangasianodon gigas
TGTGTGTGTGTGTGTGTGTGTGTGTGTGTGTCTGTCTGTCTGTGTGTGTGTGTGTCTGTGTGTGTGTCTGTGTGTGTGTATGTCTGTCGAGAACTCATAAAATGAATTCGGAACTAAAATGCACGCGGAACTAAAGTGCGGTGGTCTGGAGTTCCGGTCGGAGCGGAGAGCGCGTGCACACAGCGTGGAGCAGAGGAACATGGCGTGTGTGAAGAGTCAGCAGTGTTCAGTGTGGGTCGGAGCCGAGACCGGCATCCTGAAGGGTGAGAGATTAGTGTGTTTGTGTGTTTGTGTGTGTTTTCATCAGGGAAACAACGGGGTTTAAACTGTTAGCGCGAGGATTAGCCACAAGTGCTAACACACACTACACACACTACACACACTACACACACACACACAAACACATTGTCTGTAATGAAGTGTTAAGTACTGAGTGTATCAAATGTGTTAATGTCCCCGCTGTATCCAGGTGTGTGTTTGTTTTGTGTTTGTCTGTCCAGGTGTGTCTATATTTATTTGTTCTGGTGTGTGTGTGTGTGTGTGTGTGTGTGTGTGTGTGTGTGTGTGTGTTAATGACCCTGATCTGTTAAGTTGTCTGTATATTTGTGTGTGTGTGTGTGTGTGTGTGTGTGTGTGTTAATGACCCCTCTGTGTTCAGTTGTCTATATATTTGCGTGTGTGTGTGTGTGTGTGTGTTAATGACCCCGCTGTGTTCAGGAGTGTGTGTGTGTGTGGGTGTTAATGACCCCTCTGTGTTCAGTTATCTATATATTTGCGTGTGTGTGTGTGTTAATGACCCCACTGTGTTCAGGTGTGTGTGTGAGCAGGAAGCAGGTGTATAATTTCTGTGAGATGAGCAGTCTGAGCCGAGACGAGGAGATCTGCACCATCACCTGGGGGGACGAGCAGGAGACTGAGGTGAGTGTGTGTGAGTGTGTGTGAGTGTGTATGTTACAGGAAGAGCAGCTGAACACATAATTAACACACGTGTTGTTCTCAGTGTAAATAGAACACAAGCGTAATGTGTAACACTACTTGTGTAATGATGTGTTTTATAGTAACACTGATTAATGCACTGAGAGGCGGGTGCTCTGTTCACTGCTCATTACTGTGGTCTTCTATAACGTGTGTGTGTGTGTGTGTGTGTGTGTGTCAGGTGTTAATGGGGAGTGTTAATGGCAGAGTGAAGACGTTCAGTACAGAGAAGGGAATTTTCACTGAGAGTCGAGAGTGTGCGGATTTATCACACGGACGATTCACCGGCCTCGCTGTCACCGACAGGTACGCACACACTCGGGTGAACACTCACACACTACAATACACACACACACTATAACACACAATAATATGATAACACACACACACACACCTGGGGGTATTCCATCAAACGAGCTAACTCGACAAGCTCAGATAATTTCCATCAGTTTTGGTTCCACAAGTGAAGCTAATCGTAAGCCCCGCTCCGTTACTGTGGCAACAGCCGTTAAATTTCTATAGCTTGGCTTAACTTGATGAATTTTCTTGGCTAAGGCTTGAGCTTTTGTAGTCTCATCCAGCGGAACAGTACTCAGGAATAATTGTTTTGCTGAAGTGCAGTAAAAGCGTAGACAGTATAAAATCTGGTTCTATAATCTTATATATGTTATTGATAAACAGTGTAGGAATTACCGCACTTTTTATATGTGGCCCCCTCCCCTATTTAAGAGAACAAAAGTAATTGGACAATCATATGGTCCATGCCCAGGTGTGTGTTATTCCCTCATTACTTTACTTACAGGTAAGCAGATAAAAGGTCTAGAGATGATTAAAGTATTTGGAATCTGTTGCTGTTAACTCTCAATATGAAGTCCAAACAGCTGCCAGTGAAACAAAGCATCATGAGCTGAAAAATCAAAACAAACCCATCAGAGAAATAGCACAAACATTAGCTGTGGCCAAATCATCTGTTTGGTACATCCTTATAAAGAAAGAAGGCACTGGAGAGCTCAGGAACTCCAAAAGGCCCGGAAGACTGCAGAAAACAGCTGTGGTGGATGACAGAAGAGCTCTTTCCCTGGTGATTAAAATCCTTTTCACGACAGTTGACCAGATGAAGAACATCCTCCAGGAGCTCGGCGTATCTGTGTCAAAGACAACAATCAGGAGAAGACTTCACCAGAGTAAATACAGAGGCGTACAGAAGTGTAGTGCGATATTATCTGCTCACATTCAGACAAATGCTTCAGCACTCACTGGACGGAGCTTCACACTGCAGATGGACAACAACCTGAATCATACAGCAAACACAATCATAATTAGTCGTATGGTATGAACCTGGAATTTAAAAAATGTAGAGTGATCAAGGCTGGGGCTCCCAGAAAATTTATAATGTCCATTTAGGGTCCTTTACCCAAAAAGTTTGGGAACCCGTGTCCTAATGGTGTCCTGTCTCCTTCCATCAAATACCTGTCTCACTCTCTGTGTCTCTGCTCTAGTTCTCCTGTCTCACTCTCTGCCTCACTCTCTGCTCTAGTACTCCTGTCTCACTCTCTGCCTCACTCTCTGCTCTAGTACTCCTGTCTCACTCTCTGTGTCTCTGCTCTAGTTCTCCTGTCTCACTCTCTGCCTCACTCTCTGCTCTAGTACTCCTGTCTCACTCTCTGCCTCACTCTCTGCTCTAGTACTCCTGTCTCACTCTCTGTCTCACTCTCTGCTCTAGTACTCCTGTCTCACTCTCCGTCTCACTCTCTGCTCTAGTACTCCTGTCTCACTCTCTGTCTCACTCTCTGCTCTAGTTCTCCTGTCTCACTCTCTGCCTCACTCTCTGCTCTAGTACTCCTGTCTCACTCTCTCTCACTCTCTGCCTCACTCTCTGCTCTAGTACTCCTGCCTCACTCTCTGCCTCACTCTCTGCTCTAGTACTCCTGCCTCACTCTCTGCCTCACTCTCTGCTCTAGTACTCCTGTCTCACACTTTCTGAGTTGTAATCTTGTGTGTGTTTGTTCTCAGGTCGTTAATAACGTGTGTGGAGTCTGGACTGCTGAAGGTGTGGCCTGAAGCAGGCGGTGAGACAGTAAGTTTGTCTGTCTGTCTGATAAGCAATGCGCTGTAGCTAGGTTATAGTCAGTAATGACCTGTGAAAAATTTCAGAATATCTGATTGATGAAGTCTGTGTGTGTGCGTGTGCGTGTGTGCGTGCACGTGTGTGCGCGTGTAGGTGGAAATAAATGTGGGGAGTGGAGTGTGCCGAATGAGACAGAACCCATCAGAGCGGCACCGTGTGGCCACAGGAGGAAAGGAGAACCCGCTGAAAGTGTGGGACCTGCAGAGACCGGACACGCCCGTCTTCACTGCCAAGAATGTGAGACACACACATACACACACACACACACACACGTACACACGTGCGCGCGTCATGTTCATGTATGCGTGATTGACTTTCGCCGATCATGTAATCACAGCTCAGATTAAAAGAAGTTTTGGACTAGTTTCCATGTGAGTCTCTCAGTGATGAATGCGCTCTGTTTTGGGGAAACCAAAGCAGCGAGCGTCAGCCTGTGGGGGTGGAGCCTGTGGGGGTGGAGCCTGTGGGGGTGGAGCCTGTGGGGGTGGAGCCTGTGGGGGTGGGGCTTACTGAGCTTCTGTTCTGCCACCCTGTTAGACTGAGTCGTTTTCACACTGATGAGAGTTCAGGATACAGCTAATAATAATTATAACATGATAAACTGTGTGTGTGTGTGTGTGTCTCTCTCTCTTAGGTTGCTAATGACTGGTTGGATCTGCGTGTCCCTGTGTGGGTTAGAGACATGGCCTTCCTCACAAACTCCAACAAGATCGTCACCTGTACAGGACATCATCAGGTCTGTGTGTGTGTGTGTGTGTGTATGACCCTGTCTGCCTCTCAGGTGCGAGTGTATGACCCTGTCTGCCTCTCGGGTGCGAGTGTATGACCCTGTCTGCCTCTCGGGTGCGAGTGTATGACCCTGTCTGCCTCTCAGGTGCGAGTGTATGACCCATCGTGTCAGAGGAGACCGGTGCTGGAGGCGAAGTTCGGGGAGGTTCCTCTGACGGCGCTCTCGGTTCCACCTGGTGAGAACAGTGTAGTGGTGGGGAACACACACGGCCAACTTGCCACCCTCGACCTGCGCAAAGGTGTGTGTATGTCTGTGTGTGTATGTCATTTTGTGTGTGTGTGTGTGTGTGTGTGTGTATACCTCTGTGTGTGTTTACATCTGTGTGTATATATATATATGTATGTATGTATGTCTGTCTGTGTGTGTATATGCCTGTTTGTGTGTGTGTGTATGTGTGTGTATATATGTCTGTGTGTTTGTGTATATTTGTGTGTATATATCTCTGTGTCTGTGTGTATATGTGTGTTTGTGTATATTTGTGTGTATATATGTGTGTGTATATCTGTGTGTGTCTGTGTATATGTTTGTGTGTATATATCTGTGTGTGTGTGTGTGTGTGTGTGTGTATATGTCTGTGTGTTTGTGTATATTTGTGTGTATATATCTGTGTGTGTGTATGAAGTGAAGCAGCTGTTGGGATTTTGAGCTGAGGATAAATCTTTTGTTAGGTGAATGTTTAGTCTGGAAAGTGTTATGAGCCAATCAGATGTGAGTGTGAGAACACACACGCCACTGATTTAAATATAACTTCCACCAAATGCACTGATGTGTTAAACATCTGTATAAATGCTAAGCGTAAACATGCACACAGTGAGTAAGTGTGTGACCTCACTACCACCTGTCACTGGCCAATCAGATCGCTTTATCTGGGTGCGGTGGGTGGGGTCAGTCAGATGTGTGTTTATAAGTGAATGTACGTACATTAATATGATCTCTGCTGTGTGTGTGTGTGTGTGTGTGTGTGTAGGTCTGGTGCGTGGGTGTATGAAGGGTGTAGCAGGCAGTGTGAGGGGGCTGCAGTGTCACCCATCATTACCCCTCGTCGCCTCCTGTGGCCTCGACCGATTCCTCCGCATACACAACCTGCAGGACAGAACATTAATGCACAAGGTATACACACACACACACACACACACACACTCCTGTAACATTTAGTCATAATGTATGTGTAAATGACATGTTTCACTCTGTGTCTCTCTGTCTCTGTGTGTGTGTGTGTGTGTGTAGGTGTATCTGAAGTCCCGGCTGAACTGTGTGTTGCTCTCCAGTAGAGATCTGCAGGTGAGAGCATCAGTGTTCATTTATCTTTTATGAAACCACGGGGACTTGTGGGCGTGGCCCTCAGGGGAGGCGTGGCCCTCATGTCTGAGAACTGTGTGTGTGTTCTAGTGTAGGAGCCAGAGCCTTTAAATGAAAATCTTGTGTGTGTGTGTGTGTGTGTGTGTGTGTGTGAGATGGTGCTAACTGTAGCTTTAACATCGTTTGTTTCTCCTGAAGCACTGTGTGTCCAATGAGGATGAACAGCTGGAGGAGGTGAAAGCAGAAGAGGATGAGGTCTGGGACACCATGGAAACGGTGACAGAAAAGGGTGGGAAAAGAGCAGCACAAGATGAGGATGAGATCAGAGATGCGACTGAGAGAGACAAGAAGAAAAAGAAAAGGACAAAGAAGTGACGACGGTTTTACTGCTGATGGCTGTGTGTGTGTTCTGTACAGACTGGTTTATAAGATTAAACTCTCATTGCACAACTGTGTTTGCGTGTGTGTGTGTTTGCAGCTTTACTCACAAGGGTCTTCTTCTCTGTTCTGGCACCAAGGTGGTGGAATGAACTTCCCCTAGATGTCCGAACAGCTGAGTCACTGGCAGTCTTCAAATGAGGTCTAAAGACTTACCTCTTCATAAAGTACTTAAGTTAGCATTAAAAAAACAAACAAAAAAAACATTGTATTGTCTGAGCGCTCGTCTATCACCTCCCCAACAGAGTTTTTGGACTGATGGTATTCTTAGTTTGTGACCTAGCGAGCCAGCACCAGAATGTATTTATTGATGGAGACTTTTGTGAGTCGCTCTGGATAAGAGCATCTGCCAAACGCCATAAATGTAAATGTAAAGTGTCAGTATCTAATTGAAGGCCTTCCTACAGTACCAGTAGCGTCCATTAGGGGGCAGCAGCAGCACCCGGGCTACACACTGTAATCCTCTACATCTCAGTGCTGAAGGTGTGGAAATGAACTAACATACTCTCAGTAACACCTGATTCTGTTTTAGATCACACTGTAATTTACACTGAAACACATGATTATTTCCTCCCCGATGATGAAACACAGATTTTATTATGTGGGAAAAGAGCAGAAGCTGCGTGGTTTCTGGGAGAATGAGTACCTGAAACCTGAAAGGTGAAAGCCTAATGCTGGTGTGTAATAAACGTACATTTAAACTCCTGCTTTCAACTTGGTTTCAGAAAAGAAATGGAATATAAACACAATGGGTATCATTTGTCAATATTTTAGTTGTGTAAAACATTATGTGTAAATGTTTGCAAAAAAAATCATACCGGTCTTTTAACATCCTTTCCCCCATAAGCGAGCGCTAAATCCTCCGTCAGCTGAGGTGTTTGTTTACGGCTTACGGCTCTGCGCAGACAGAGCGGCCCGTCCTCCGTTTATACACCACCGTTTCTTTATCATAACTGAATGATTAGTTTTATTCGTCTTAATTTATGGGTGTGTGTCGACTCTCTTTCTTTATTTATTATATTCTTTAATTAAAGCCACTAAAATAAAGTGACTGGTTTTGAGTAAATGTTGTGGATGGAGCTCTGAGTCCCTGAGCGAGTGAACTAGCATGAGGATGTGTTTCTGATCGAGACTCTAAAGCTCTTCTATCAGTCGCTCTGGATAAAAGCGTCTGCTAAACGCTGGAAACATCATAAACACAAACAGTTTAAACTCCACAGAATATTCCAGAGAGAAAAGTGCAGTAATCCATGCAGATTATAGGATCTGAAGTCGATCAGGTCGAGGTTTACATTAGTTAATAAATTTACACACACTCTGGAGCACGAGTAGGACACGAACTTTTATCCAGATTTTCGTGAATACTACATTTCTTGTGTAAACATTCGTAAGAATGATTTATGAAGAAATCTGCTCATATCCAGCGTGATCAATGAGGCCCAGTGTGTGCAAAGTAATAGCAGTGAAAAGCAAGCTTTTTTCCTCAATGTTGAGTGAAGAGTGTGGTGTTTAGTTGTTTGTGGAAGGAGTAGAGATCTGGAGATGCTGGAGTTGAAGGTGAAGCTCATTCCACCACTGAGGAAGCAGAACACTGAAGCAGAGAGAGCTGGTGTTCTGAGCAGCTCAGATCTTTGAGAAGATCACTCCAGGAGCCACTGCTCCATCTGCGGTCCCACACTTCTGATAATGCTCACACACAGAGGATTTTTTTTTTTTTTTTTACACCACCATGTTATGAATGCAGAAACGTATGTAGTGGCTTTTCAGATCGTCCACTGAGATAGTGAACAAAGGTGGCAAATACAGATCACAATCAGAATCAGAATTTCAACTTTTATTTCCTGATATTTACATCTAAATGTCTTAAACAACTTAGAACATGGCACTTTTGGACCAGCTATTTTTTAGGTGAGCAAAAGTATTGGCACAGATAGTCTAATTCAAGTAAATAACACTTAATATTTAGTTGCATGTCTCTTGCTTGCAATAACTGCATCAAGCTGGTGACCCACTGACATCAACAGACTGCTGCATTCTTCTTTTGTGATGCTTTTCCAGGCTTGTAGCGCAGCTTCTTTCAGTTGTTGTTAGTTTTGGGGGGTTTCTTCCTTCAGTCTCCTCTTCAGGAGGTGAAATGCTGCTCAGTTGGGTTAAGGTCTGCTGATGGACTTGGCCAGTCTAAAACCTTCCACTTTTTCCCCTGATGAAGTGCTTTGTTGTGTTGCAGTGTGTTTTGGGTCGTTGTCTTGCTGCATGATGAAGTTCTGCCCGATTAGATTGGATGCATTTCTCTGTAAATTGGCAGACAGAATGTTTCTGTAGAATTCTGAATTCATTCTGCTGCTACCATCATGAGTTCCATCATCAATAAAGATTAGTGAGCCTGTTCCAGAAGCAGCCATGCAAGCCCAAGCCATGACACTACCTCCACCATGCTTCACCCATATTATAATATTTATTGTGGTATGTCCCCTTTTTGCTTTAATGACAGTGTGCACTCGAGCTGGTAAGTTTATGTAAAATCATATGATCCATTTGATATAAAATCCATCAGAGTGTCGTCCGATCTCACGCTTCAGTAGAAGAGATTAGACATAAGGAAAATCTGACCTTTGTACA
Source organism: Pangasianodon gigas (assembly GCA_022758105.1). NCBI lineage: Eukaryota > Metazoa > Chordata > Actinopteri > Siluriformes > Pangasiidae > Pangasianodon > Pangasianodon gigas. The sequence continues at coordinate 73,525 of CM040470.1, forward strand.
AAGCAGTTAACCTGCTCAATATCACACATTTACTTACATTTAAATAGGGACTTACAAATAATGCAGAATCTTCAATATTAAATATTCAAGATATTGAACGTTTAATATTTAAAAATTCTAAAACTTTCTTCACATTATTGGACCCTGCTGTGTATATATTGTGTGTGTGCTAAAGTGCAGCAGTGAGATTATTATCATTATTTTATGGTTATAATGATGCGCTCGTGGTGTAATCAGTGCAGTTACACTGCTGTATCCTGGGTAACGTGCGCGTGTGTGTGTGTGTGTGTGTGTGTCAGTTTCGTTCTTACACCTAACCCTGTGCACATATACCACACCCAGTCTCTCCTGCGATAAGATAACACACTCACACACACACACACACACACACTCATACACAACAATGAGGAGTCTTTACTGGTCACCATCATACACACACACACTTCAGAGCCATAATAGTACTTAAATGTGTTAATTAAGCATTAATAATCACACTTCCATGTCTGCATGATGGTGAACATGTGTTTAATAAACTTTGTTTTAAATCATTGTTAATTCCGCCTCCATGTGTGACAATAATTAACTCTGTGTTCATACAGGAATTTTTATTAGACTATTAAACCCTCTTACTGTCTGCGTGGAGAGTCCAGAGTCTGTGTGTGTGTGTGTGTGTGTGTGTGTGTGCAGTATTATAACTGTAATAAAGCTGACATGGCAAATGTGAGTCTAACACAATTTATTAACACGCACTCATTAAGAGAGTGAGCTCCACGCTGAGCTCTGATTGGTCGGTTGTGTGTGTATCGGTGCACTGTGCTGCTCTGACAGTCGCCATTTCTAACCTTTTAAACGCGTCCTGATTTCACACACTCAGGTGTTGGAGGTAAAATATGTTTCCATGGGGTTACATTAATTTTTTTTATTTTAAACAGAAGCTTGCTCAGTGTTTCTGCGTAAAACCGATTTTGGGGCGGAGCTACACATGAGCTAAGCTTATGACATCATCTTAACAGTTTTGGGGAAATTATTGGGTATTTGTAGCCACAGAACCTGCATGCTAAGCTAGCTAACTAATTTAGCCAATGTTAGTGATGAGCAGAGGGTGGTTGTCATGGTAACGTAACATTATATTCTGAAGGGTTTGTGGGAAAATGAGGAAAACTCTGCTCCTGAAATCACAGCAGTGACTAATGTGAGCTAGTTTACTAACAGTTACTTAACCAACTAGCTAGGTTTCTAATATTGGTGATATTAGCTAATTAACAGGACATGGAGGTGTGTCCTAATTTGAATATTCATGAATATTTATAGAGATGTGGACATGTGCCATCTTTAGTGTTTTGTTGAGCCTTTAAAACTTTTAACAATTTATTTCATCCTACACAAATGAATTTGTTTAAAATGTGTTCAGGGGAATTTTATTATCTTTGTTTTTTTATGGAAAATAAAATTCTTCAGCAGTTCCTCTGTCAAGATCCTTCAGGTTTTATGTAGAAACCTAAAGAGTTTCTCTTTATTTTTATATTCTAATATTCTTCCACAATTAAAACATCAATTTACAAAGAATACACTGATGAGTCCTGTGTGTGTGTGTGTGTTTGAGTGTGTGTGTGAGTGTGTTATGTGTGAGTGTGTGTGACTGTGTGTTTGAGTGAGTGAGTTTGTGTATGAGTGTGTGTGTGTGTGAGTGAGTGTGTGTGACTGTGTGTGTTTGAGTGAGTGAGTTTGTGTATGAGTGTGTGTGTGTGCGTGTGTGTATATATAAGTGAGTGTGTGTGTGAGTGAGTGAGTGTGTGTGTGTGTGTGTGTGTATGAGTGAGTGTGTATGTGTGTGTGAGTGTGTGTGTGTGTGTGTGTGTGTAT
>CM040470.1:102735-116645 GCA_022758105.1 Pangasianodon gigas
AATAACTGATAAAATAAAGTGTGTGTTGTCGGTGCTAAGATTCTGGCTGTTGCTAAACACAGTGTCACGTCACCTGTACTGAAGATACAGGAGCTAATGATCAGTGTTAATTACCGTCTGACTCGCTCAGCGCTCTGCTCTATACATCCTGCGCGATCATCTGTGTGAGCCAATCAGATATCACGGCTTTCGTGAATACTGATGAATTCTCTTGAACCTGTATTAATTTTACGTAGTCGTTTTTATTACACTTACGCATCGTCCGGGACCGGAGCAGGTTTCAACGTTTCTATCTGAACCTCGTTGAGCTCGTCGTCAGCGGGAACATTTTCTTTTTTTAAAGTTTCATCATTAGCTTTTGATTTTATTGTCTCTTTTCTCTCATCCTCTAACACCATGGCCCGCTCGTTCTGGCTTTTACACGTCTCTGTTTCATCAGTGACCTCAGAAGCAGGAAGTTCATGCTGATCTGCGTGTTCTGGTGATGTAGTGCAGACTCTGTGTGGAAGTGGAGGTGTTGGAGGAAGATCAAAGTCAGACTCGGAGGGGACGAGACGCTTCCTGGGCCGAGAAACCGGAACAGGAACTGGAACAGGAACAGGAACAGGAACTGGAACAGGATCAGACAGTGGTGATGTGTCAGTGTCCTCTGCCATTTGGCGAATCTTCTCCAGCAGGAAGCTCTCCTCTGACACAGCAGAAGGTTCTTCAGTAGTTTCAGTAAGAGAGTCAGGAGACTTTGCGTGTTGAGGTGAAGGCATAGGCTGTGGTACCACTGAGCTCCCTGGAGAAATGGATTTAAGTGATCCAGCTTTGACATCACCTGACTGTTCTTTAGCTGTGGTATCGTCTGGTTCTTTCTTTCCTGTATCTAAAACTCTAATGACATCATCTGGCTGTTCCTTAGACAATGATACGAGTCCTTCGACCTCATGTAACTGTTCTTTATCTGTTCCTATAGATCTACTGACATCATCTGGCTGTTCTATCACTGCTCCTAAAGGCCTCTGAACATCTACCTGTTTTTTAGCTCCTTTTGTGGCATCATTTGGCTGATCTTTTACTAATTCTGAACACATGTTAGCATAATCTAGTTGTTTTTTAACATCTCCTAAAGATCTTTTGACCTCCTTTAGCTCTTCTTTCACTGTTCCTACAGATCTTTGGACATCATCTGGCTGTTCCTTAGCTATTCCTGATGATCTCTGGACATCCTCTAGTTCTTCTTTCACTGTTCCTAAAGATCTGCTGGTGATTTCTAGCTGTTCTTTTGCTGCTCTTTTTACATAATCTGGCTGATCTTTTGCTGTTCTTAAACATGTATTAGCATTGCCTGGTTGATCTTTAGCTTTTACATCATCTGGCTGTTCTATGTCTGTTTCTAATGATCTCTTGATGTTATCTCCAAGTTCTTCAGCTATTTCTGAAGATCTACTGTCATCATCTGTCTGATCCTTAGATGTTCCTAAAGGTCTACTGACATGATCTGGTTTATCTTTGGCTTGATCTAAGGATTGTTTAACTTCATCTGCCTGATCTTTTCCTGTTCCTAAATAATCTTTGAGATCAGTGGACTTTTCCTTATCTGTTTCTAATGATGGTTTGATATCATCTGACTGATATGTTGCTATTTTGCTCTTTGAGGGATCTGATGCTGGGACTTCAATAAGAAGATGTCCTTTCCTCGTGTGAGGAACAGCGAGTTCAGCCTGTGTGTTGACTTTGTTAGTGCACTCTGATGGAGGGATCGTACTTCCCCTCATCTGCTCCTCATTCTTACTTCCACTTCCTTTATTTGTGTTGTGCTGTGGTAGAACAATAGCTCTGAAACCAGAGGGAACATTCTGCTTGACTTCCTGCACCGAAGCTCCTTTCTGTTTGGTTTCATGAGGTTTTGCAACTTGTGGAGGATTTTTTTCCTCAGCTTGAGAGTTCTGTAACACTGACACAGGCTTCGTGTTGATGATCTCGCTCGATGCTGGTGATTCTTTCGGTCTGTGAGAAATGGGACACCAGTGAGGAATGCCATCACAAACACGGCATCTCCGATGCACTCATTATAAACATGCAGCGTGCAGACACGAGTTAACAGGCACAAGCACCTCTCAGCCTTAAGCACCTACACTTTTTTATTCTGAACTTTTATTCAGAAGTGCAAAATATCAGCTTTAATTCAACAATGTGTTGATGAACCAAACAGAAATCACATAGTTATTATATATGAGCGCTACATTTTAGGGCATCAAAAGCAAAATCTCAGATCAAACTATCATGTTTGGTGTTTTGATGCTCTACCAATTTCACTTCCTGTCTTTTTTTTCCCAACATCTTCAGTCAGCAAAATGAAGCTTGAGATTTAGGTCACATGACTGACTTCTGCTTTTCAGCCCAGAGAAACTCCACAGTTGTGTTAGCTTTTTTTTTGGGGTCATTGTCCTAAAAAACTGCACCTACTGGGTTTTAAGGCGTCTGATTGGATATGAGAATGTACGACGTGTCTGTTCACTTTAGCTCATTAATAAAGATGAGTGATGCAAACATGGTACTACCACCACCATGTTTCTACACGTACAGCCTGCATTGTTATGGTATATACTTATAGGATTGGGCAACAACAAAAATGCAGACTCATCAAATCCGGTTTCAAGATTAATCCACAACAATGGCGCAAACAAAAACAGCAAAATCAGTGCAACTCCAGTTCATAAAGTCAGAAAGCAGCAGTCATGAAGTCATCAGCAGTCACAGCATAAAACTGAAAGCGCAATACACAGTTCTGTAATTTCACAACTCAGTTCTCACATTATTGTAAAGGACGAGTCTACAAACATGCACAGTTTCTTTTGTATCACACCACAATAAACAGTTCTTAATCATATTGCACTGAAGCAATGTAGAAACTGCCATCAGCAACGTTAAACACCAATCTGCAAGAACTGGGCAAGCAAAAATGGTGTAACTCCAGGTGAAGAAAGATGCAGACTGGCGATTCTGAAGCTCAGAGTGTGTCATGAAACTGCAATATACAGATTAGTACTCTACCTCAGCTCTTCAGAGAACATGCAGAAGAAATCTGACGATGTTCAGGAACCTCAAAAACATCTAAACTCCAATTTCACCAACATGAAGCCACTAAACACTGCCTCATGCACTTACCCTTCATCCATGTAGAGCTCAGCGAACCACACTGTCCCTACATCCTCCTGCCCCATCTCAAACTCCAGCTCCTCCTCTACGGGTTCAGTCAATACCAAGGGACTCACATACGTCTCCTTCTTCTGGAGATCTGGTTTAATTTCTCCAGGTTCTTCATTAGCATTCTTTAAGTGTTCTTCACTTGCTATGTCATCAAAATCGACTTCTTTTAAACGTGGAACATCCTTAGTGGAGTAAAGACCTAGTGCATCATTATTATCTGGACTTGTATTAGTTTCTGGAGTTGAAGATGGCTTTCTGGACTTCTTAATATTTGGTTCTGAGCCCTCACTTGCTTTGGGTTTCTGTTCATTTTTCCAGGTTTGGCTTCCTACACTTGAGGATTCCTCTTTGCTTATCTTCACCTTGCGTACCGTTCTTTTACCGTTGCTTGTTTCAGCTTCGGGTTTATTCTTTACAGACTCTGCTTCTCTTTCTACCTCTGAGGCAGCGAACCTCAAGCAATCCACGAGGCTCCGTCCTGAAGGCTCTGAACCTGATGTCACGTGACTCGCTTCCTCACAGGAAATTTGAGTGGAAATGCCTTCTTTAATCATTGGGGCCTTGGAATGTTCCTCTGTAGCTTCTTTTGTAGCTTTGATCAGGTTTGTATCGCAAAAGGGCTCAGGTGGAAGGATTTCAAACTCCTGGTTTCCAGATTCTGTGTCTTCAGGATTGTCGGTTTCTGTAGGACTCGGCTGCATCAACATGGACGTCACCGTCTCATAACTGGAGAACAAGCAAGTTCGGAGAAAATGGAAATCACCACAAGGGACAAACCAGAGGCCGGAAGTGAACCAACAGACTTTACAAACATTCCACACTGTCATGCAAATTCTTCAATATCTTATGATCCATGCAAATGCAGGAGCGACTTACGCTCTGTTCCTCCACTTCCTCTCACACTTACCCTTTATACAAAACACCAATTATCCCTTTCACGAGGCCTGAAGACTCTGAACACGTCTCCTCCTGCTCAGAAACAAAGTTCTGATCCTCAGCAGGTGATGGTTCTTCCTCTGAAAGTTTATTTCCCTCATTTGGTTTCTGAATTTTCCTACTGGATTCATCTTCATCAGTCTTTTCCGTCGACTCCTTCCCTGACTCTGAGCTAAATCCATCGACTCTAATATTAACACCTTCATCTTGCTGGTTCGGAAAGTTTTCCACTTCCTCCTGCTTCTTGCTTTCAGCCATCCATTCAATATGGCTGCCAAGGCAAGGAATGATGGGAAAGTAAAGAGGCATGTTTGGTGAAATGTGCTTTTCTCACCATTTCAAAAGTTCACTTGTATTAAAACACCTCTTCAACAGACTAGAGGTTAAACTCATGCAAGTCCTAAAAACTCACACTCCATGCAGCAGAAACGTCTCCATCTTACCCTCCATCCAGATCCGCCTGCTCTGTCTCTATTTCACCTGGACTTATTCCCTCCTTCCATTTCCTCGTACCCTTTCTCTCCAAACTGGCCCACAGTGGACCCTCATTAGTGACCTCCGAATCTGCATCTGTTCTCTCCATGTTGCTAATATTAAGCGTCGTGTCATTAACAGCTAAAAGAGGCGCTAATGCTAATGAGGGAAGTGGAGCTGTAGGAGGTGCTGATGGTATCAGAGATGTTATATCACATTCCAGCTTCTCCTCAATAAGCACAGTTTTTGGTTTATATATTGTTGTCTCTAATTCTCCCAGGTCGAGTTTCTGCATGTCTCCGGCGTGGTCAGAGGTTTTACCTCCACTGTGAGACAGAAACACGGTGATGATGTCGGTTTAGGACCAAAACACACTCTTACCTGGTGTTAAACATTCCACTAGCGAGTTAACGTTAATGTTATAACAGCCAAACTGTACACTCAGGGCCTGAAGTACTCTCCGTTCATGTCTGATTTTATTCTGCTCTAGAAAACATTGAGCAAACTGAACGTGACGCATTTTCATTTTGTGCTGCACCTCACACTGGTCTCTATAACAGAGTGTTTGGTTTAAAAAAGAAAGAAACATTAAAATCCCAGCGCAGACACAGTAATGGCACACACACACCGACTCAGACACAGCACACACACGTTGTTTTTATCACACTCACCCCGCTGTTCTTGTCTCCACTCGCGTGAAAGCGTCCACGTTACTGTCTCCGTCTCCACCTGTGGTGTCTCTGTGCGTCTCCTCTCTGACGTCCGGCTCGTCTCTCTGATCCCTCACTCTCTCTAACGCTGCCCACAGAGGGGTCTCACTCTGACCACCGGGGGGCTCAGGAGTGTGTGTGTCTGTGATGTTTGCTTCTGTGGTGTGTGTGTCTTCAGTGTGTGCGTCTGTGGCTGGTATATCCACGGTTTGTGTGTCCTCAGTGTGTGTAACTGCAGAGTGTGTGTCTTCAGTGTGTGTGTCTGTGGCACGTATATCCACGGTTTGTGTGTCCTCAGTGTGTGGTAATGTAGAGTGTGTGTCCTCAGTGTGTGTAACTGCAGAGTGTGTGTCCTCAGTGTGTGTTAATGCAGTGTGTGTGTCTTCAGTGGTGTGTGTTTCAGCCTCTGTGATTTGGGGGTCAGTGGGTAGATTTGTAGAGATTTGATTTAAGCTAAAAGAGAGAGAGAGAGAGAGAGAGAGAGAAAGAGAGAGAATTAGACCATATACATGAGCAGAGAGACAGACAGTAACGTGGTGAAGTGAGAAACAGGATGTAAATGCCACAATCAGATCTGATTTCACTGTTGCCATGGAAACCATGAGTTAACTTTCACAGACTTCAGTCTGTGTGTGTGTGTCTGTCACTGTGTGTGTGTGTGTGTGTTTGTGTCTGTCTGCTGCATGCTACACTCAGTGTGTATATTTTTAATCTTTTACACTAATCACAATCGTAATGCAGAGCTGAGCTCAGTGCAGAAACACACACACACACACACACACACAGTAATCAGGGGTAATTAGAGACAGGTCAGAACAATCCAGATCCATGAAATAAACCAACGACAAGAAGAGGGCGGGGCAAGACTAAAACAGGAAGTAAAACCAAAACAAAAGCATGTAAGAGACTCAAAATAAAGCAGTGAGAGTGAGAGTGAGACAGATGGACAGACAGATCAGAGAGCTCACAAAGTGTGTTATGGTGTTAGTGTGCGTTAGTGACAGTGTGTGTGTGTGTGTGTGTGTGTGTGAGTGATAACTCTACACTATTACAGTAAAGAGTTCTTTTCTAGTACTCATGGGTTTGTTGATTTGTCCCTCTGGGGAACTTTAATGGTTCCTTTCTGAGACAGGGTTCCGAGTAGAACCTCTTTAGAAAGCTTGAACCCTCACACATCTAAAGAACCCTTGAGGAACCTTATTTTCTAAGAGTGTATGCAGTGAGAGAGATGTAGCTGTATTTCAAGTAAATAAAGTCATAATTAAGGATATGATGGCTGCCACACCCCCACAATAACTCCACCTCTTTATATGAACTCCGCCCCTTTCACAAAACCTCTGTGCTTAAGAACACTTCACACACACACACACACACACACAAACACATATAGACACACACATACACAAACAAACACACACACTCGTCCAACATCTCCACTGCATGTTGACTGACGCCGTGGTGCTGTGTGTTGAGCACTGACTGGTGGAGCAGGGAGGTGTGTGAGACCGTGTTGGAGTGACTCAGAACCAGAACCAGCTAAACAGAGCCGAGGTGTGATGTCATAAACACATGACTATTTCTCCATCACGTCCAGATTCTTGTCTTCTTCTCTCGCTCTCTCAGACTTTGTTCTTCACACACACTCTCCCCTGCTGCACATGTCCAGGCAGTGTGAACATCCGCACACACACACACACAGATTCACTGCAGTGTGTGTGTGTGTGTGTGTGTTACTATACTTACCTGCCGTCCCTCACAGCGGTGAGATCTCGCTCAGGCTGCTTCTCGTCCTCACGCTCGCCCCTCAGCAGTGAGGAGATGATGTTGTCTGTAATCGACACTTTGTCCTCATCGGACCAGTTCAGCTCAGTTTGACTCACGGGTTCGTCCTTTGGTTCCGTCTGTTCGAGTGACTCCTCATCATCCTCTGTGATGAAGAGCGTGACCGGGGTCAGGACAGGAACCTCTTTATCAGACGATGTCTCAGTGGGTGAAGGTTTGTCTGTAGTAAGTGGACTTTTCTTCTCCATGTCTCCACCTGCAGGCGCTTTAATAGGCGGAGACGTCACACACACGGTGTTAAAGTCCTCGTGTGTAAAGTCAGGCTCCTCTTCCGCGAGAGGCGGACGCTCCGCCCACCACACGCCCCCCGATTGTCTCTCTGGGACGGACGACACAGACGGAGACACGGACCCAGACACGGCGAAAGGCCATGGAGGAGGGACAGTCTCGACGTCCACCACATCCTCCGATACAGGAAATTCAGCAGACTTTCCTGCTTTTTGCTCGCTCTCTGACCCCAGACTGAAGGACAGAGACAGGGGTCAGAGGTCAAAGAACAAAGGGTTTGAAAAACGCACACCATGCAGCCTTAGCATGCTGGAGGTGAAGAGTGTGGGTGAGTAGGAGTGAGACTGAGGGACTGCGCTTTGAGAGAGAGAGAGAGAGAGAGAGAAACAGACAGACAGACAGAGAGACAGAGAGTAAGACAGAAAGACAGAGAGACAGAACTGTTCCTCAGGGCAACACCCAGCAATTCATCCACAAATAAAAGCCAAGTTGCACATGTTTAAGGAGAGAAAAGAGGAGTGGAGCAGTCTGTCTAAGTCAAACTGGAACAAACCATTCATAAAGAGAGAGAGGGGGGATCTGATCCACACTGTCCATCCTTCCATGAGGTTCTAACATCTTTATACATCAGTTCACACACTCAGACTTGAATAACAGTCAGGTGAGCTTAATGATCTGTGTGTGTGTGTGTGTGTATGCCTCAGATAGGAGAAGTGTTTATAATGACACACACACGAACAGGAGCAGTGACTCAGTGATGTTAGCATAGCAGGAGAACAGCTGCAGTGGGTCATGTGTGTAAATTTAGGCCACAGAAATCCCGAGCACAGACACTAAAGCTGATCCTCATCATCTGCTCTACACACACACACACACACACACACACACTCACACATAATTTCACCCGGCTGTTACTAACTGTGGAACTTTGGCCATATTCCAGCCTCAAAGCTCAAATAAACCCCACATACACGGAGTGAAGTGAAAGAAACGCTGCTAACAGGTGACTAATGAGAGGAAAAAGCTGAATCATTGAGAGGAGAAACAGAACGAGGGCAGATGTTTGTTTCCAGGTGAACTGCAGTGAACTTCCTCCTGCTCTGTGTGTGTACAAAATCCTGAGCAGAACCAGATCACCTCCATTCTGGATCAAGAGGAAATGATGTCATTGGCTGAAAGAGGGTTCGTTATCGGAGCTGGATGTTCGAGCTTCAGTCACAAAGTCTGCTCAGGAGGCTGTGTTTCAATAACACAGTGAAGTGTGCACTCAGAAGTGGGGAAAAGAGTGAACACTGTGGTGGAAGGAACACATTCAGACAGCTCACGTGTGTGTGTGTGTGTGTGTGTGTGTGTGTGTGTCTGTGTGTGAGGAAAAACAGAAGTGTGTGTTCTGCATAACGAGATCAGAGCTTCAAATAACTTTCATTTAATTTACCAACTTTCTACCAAGTTTCAGTTTCAGTCATAATGTTTCAGTTACAGCAGCTGACCAATCAGCAGCTTCGATTTTACTCACACTCAGTGGAACTGCGCACTCATCACAGTCCTAACACACACCCACTATAATCACACTTTCTATCCATCTATCTTTCTTTCTTTCTTTCTGTCTTTCCTTCTGTCTGTCTTTGCTGAACTCAGTGTAAACATTCCTCCTGTACCACACGCCACTCTGGACACGTGTCTGAGAACGTTAGCATGTACAGCTGCGTGGGGTTAGTTAGCCGTGTGGGGTTAGTTAGCCGTGTGGGGTTAGTTAGCTCTCTCTTTACAGCAATAACTGTTAAAAACCTGAGCTGAGGAAGTGATTGAGTGCAGCACACTACACATGGTACAATGAAACACAGCCGAGGATTCCGAGTTACTCACCTCTGTTTATCAGCGCGCTGTGCAGGAATGGACTGAGAGTTAGCCTCGCCGCTGTTAGCCTCGCCGCTGTTAGCCTCGGCCTGCGACGAGTCTGAGACGAGAGAAAACACGGGACAACATTATTAGGACATCTACACAGTGAGAGGTCAGGGTCAAAGGTCATCTGTTTCCTGAACTCAGACTCACTCTGAGGAAGATCTCGATCTGAATGAGTTATTCTCTCGATTAATAAACAAATAAACATAAGAAATCAGTCTTTTCATGATATATTACGTTCAGTGTTATTATATTACTTATCTGGTATAATCACACTTAATCATGGATAATCATTTAGATTAGAATTAGATTAGAGTTCGAGAGGAAGTGAAGAGCAGTGTTTATCAGTTTAAATACCTGAGAGTGAAGCAGAAGGCTGAGGAGCGACAGAGAGAGCGGAAACGAGAGACGAACGAGTGGAAGGAGTAGAAGAAGCAGAAGAATAAGCGAAAAAGGCAGGAGGAGGTGAAGAGCGAGTGGAAGGGGCAGATTTTAGAGCATGGTCCTGGTGTGGGGGGGTCACTGGGGCAGTTTGGGGGGTAAGAGGGGGGTCTGAGAAAGCAGCAGGGGCAGAAACAGGTTCACAGAAGGCATCGAGATCAGGGCTGATGAGCAACGGCACGGGGGTCACGGGGTCACGGCCGGCCGAGCTCCATTTATCCAAACACGAGGGAACTGCAGGAGGAGGAGACGCGAGAGAAGCAGCTGAGAGACGATTTTAATCTGAGCAGTGAAGCAGCAGCAGAGCTCAGAGGGAAGTACAGATCAATAAAAACACAGAAAGAGGAAATAAATCCATTAATCACACCGATACACTGAAACAAACAAACAAATAAATAAATAAATAAATAACCAGATCTCCTGCACAGAACACACTCTTTAACAGCTCAGTAAAACTTTTATCTCCACATGTAATTATTTCCTCTCACGTGTATGAAATCTGTTTATTAAATGTTTCTAATGACATTGCGTGTGCGTGTGTGTGCGTGTGTTTATTCACGTATTCAACATGTGAACATATAAACTGTGAAAAACATGTTATACGGACGTCGTCGTTTCTGAAATGCACATCGCCGCTAGAGTTAAAGCTACTGATGAAATTCTCTTTATTACGTTTATATAAAGAGACGCAGTGACTTCCTGCTAAAGTGGCAGCCATTTACGTTTCCATTAGCTTTTAGCTTCATTAGCCTTGTAACTCACAAACTGTGTAAATGGTTTTTAATTGAACTATTCACTCAGATGTGGAACATTGTGTGTGTGTGTGTGTGTGTGTGTGTGTCGTGAGTTGTGTCTGTACCTGACACTGAGCTGGATGGAGGTTTGAGAGTGTGAGAGAGAGACAGAGAGGAATGTTGGGGTGAGTAGAAGGAGGCAGGAGACGGTGAGACGTGATCCTGTACACTTGTGGTGTTGAAGACAGAAACCTGAGGAGTGTCTAAGACCAATACAGAGAGACAGAGAGAGAGAGAGAGAGAGAGAGAGAGAGAGAGAGAGAGAGAGAGAGAGAGAGAGAGAGAGAGAGAGAGAGAGAGAGAGAGAGAGAGAGAGAGAGAGAGAGAGAGAGAGAGAGAGAGAGAGAGAGAGAGAGTTTTGTTTTGAGAGTAGTGGTGTTCTTCTCCTTCTTCTTCTTCTTCTTATTATTATTATTATGATTGTCTCTTTCTCACCTTTCTGAGTGTCAGCAGCAGCAACAGTTTGGCTGTAAACAGGAAGTGCAGGTTTAGAGGCAGCAGCATCAAAGGGGCGTGGCTGTAGCAGGTCAGAGGTCATGGTGAGGTCATCAGTACCAGAAAATCTCCTCTTGAAGGATGCAGGAGCTGAAAGAATAGAGAGACGTAAAGAGAGAGACACAACTCTCACATCTGAACACTGAGTGATGATGAGGTGCAGTGAGAGTAATGATGAAGAATGAATCAGGAAACTGTGTGTGTGTGTGTGTGTGTGTGTGTGTGTGTGTGTGTGTGTGTGATACCTGATCCAGGGGAAGGCTGGAAGATTTTGGGCAGCGCTGGAGGATACAGACCCGGTGTAAGTGTGTGTGAGTGTGTATGTGAGAGTGTATGTGAGGGTGTGTGTAAGGGTGTGTGTGATTGTGCGATGGGCGGAGCCGGCCGGTGGGCGGAGGGAGAGAGTGATGGGCGGAGAGATGGAATGGAGGGAGCAGGTAAAGGAGGGCGAGACTGCAGTGTCGGGTTAGAGACAGAGACGAGGACCGGGTGTGAGGGAACAACAGCACCTGAAGGACAGAGGAGAAAAAAGAGAGGGACAGTGACAGAGGAAAAAGAGAGCAAGAAAGAGAGAGAGAGAGAGAGAGAGAGAGTGTGAGTGTGAGTGTGTGTGTGTGTGTGTGTGTACCTGACGCTGCAGTGCTAACGTTAGATGTTTTATCCGCCTCTTCGTCGCTCTCATTAAAGTCGTCCAGGTTCCCGATGTCCGTCGGCTTCACACTCATCAGACTCGCCACACTCTGCATGTCCTCATCTCTACACACACACACACACACACATCAGGACATGACATCATCACACTGCATGACTTCTCACTGTGATCCCGTGAGTGTGTGATGGGCGGAGTCATGTGGGCGGAGACTCGTTCCATAACGCTGTTTATGTGGATGGGAATTTTTTTAAAAACAGTCATTTACATTTTCAGAAATATAGAAGAGATTCATTTCGGTGTGATTTATAGAGAAGATGAATCCTGAACCCTGAACCCTGAACCCCGGCAGTGTGACGTGTTAAACTCACGTGGCTCTTCCCTCTTTGAGGAATACGCAGGAGAGCGAGAGCTTCAGCGTGGCTTCAATCACCTTCACTGATAACGGCTTCAGTTTCAGCGTGAGGTCCGTCTGAGTCACCGTCGCACTCGCAAACTTCTTCAGGTTCACGTCCACTGAAGCCAAAACCTTACGCTGACCCTTCGATGTCTCCTGCACACACACACACGCGCACACACACACACACACACAAGATCATCTCTGTTAGCATCATTAGCTACAGCTATGATAGCTTCACCTACAAAACAAGTGTGTTATTATGAGAAAATAATGATGAAGAACACAGAACAGTGCTCTGTGTGTGTGTGTGTGTGTGTGTGTGTGTGTGTTCTAGACTTCAGTGTGTACTCTATCAGTTCACAAAGTACTAAAACATCTACAATGAACTAAAGACATCTTTAATGTGTTTTAATAATCCATAATTTCCAAAATAAATGAAATATATTTACCTTCTAATCTTAATAAGATTTAAAGACTCACATTTTCAATGACGAAAGTCCAGTCTTTGTCCTCAAACTCATCTGCGTGAGGATCCTTAATAAAATAAAATATAAAATTAAAATATAAATGAGTCTATAAGTCAGCAGTGATGTGAAGTGAAGCGTAATCAGGTTTCTGTAGAAGTGTAAATAAAAGCGACTCTCGTTTCTATCTGAGAGGAAAAGCGTCTGACCTTGAAGAGCGTGACGGTGATATCGACGTTCTCGGGTACGGGCCACACCACCATGCCTCTGTACGGGTTTTTAATCCCCGGCTGCCAGCTGTGGAGCTGAAGTACACCTTCATTTAATAATCTTTACTTAATTCAAACTTCTCTAACGTCACGTTAGAAACACAAACACAGCTCAGGAACTGAAAACTGAAAACGCTGTAATAATAATAATAATAATAATAACAATAATAATATCCATAATAATACACAATTAGTGGAGAAATAATGTTTAACTTAGTGCGTAATTAAAGCTGAAGGGAAGATTAAACTGTGACTAGATGACATTATGTGTGTTTGAGAAGATGTGATGAACAGTGTGGTGCTCTTTGATGACATCATCACACTGCTCCTTTATTCAGCATATTGAACAGAAGAACAGCTGAAACACACTTTACTGTTTGAACTGGTGTAAATGTTCAGTAATAATAGGCTGGTGTGTGTGTGTGTGTGTATGTGTGTGTGTGTGTGTTTAACCTTCGAGCAGATGCGTCTGTTCCTCCTGGTCCACACCACACGCAGTTTATCAGGCTGCCTGAAACAACAAACACCACACACACTGACAATTACTGTTCAATATTATTATTATTATTATTATTATTATTATTATTAATATCAGTACATCCTGTATTCAGAAACTCACACAAACAAGCAATTTAATCAATCAGTGTTTAATCAGTCGCCTGGTTTTGAGACTGAATAATGTGTGTGTGTGTGTGTGCATGTGTGTGTGTAATATTGTAAAACTGTAGGAAATCAGACCCTCTCATGTGACTGAGTGTTTCTGCAACGATAAATTCACACTTTCACTCCACTCTGGACTTTTAGACCGAGTTTTATTCTCCACAGCGCTGCTGAACTCTGGACTGTGATTGGTCGTCAGGTGTTGATTAGTTTTCTATAACAGCAGCTCTGACAGTAGTGCAGCTGCATATCACAGGTTTATTCATAATTAATGCGCTCGTTCTGAAACATTATCGTTTCTATAGTAACAGCTCATTCACAGGGACGTGCACGGCGGACGCTCCACATAAACGTGTGTAATCGTTGACGTTTTGTAAGGAGATGTTTATTTAACATTTATGGAAGGAGTCTCCAGTGTCAGCGCTTTGTAACAGTCAGAGGTAAAGCT
>CM040470.1:189329-206598 GCA_022758105.1 Pangasianodon gigas
GTGTGTGTTACCTGGTAGTCAGTGACTCCGTCCCACAGTTGAGCTGAAAGCTGTCTCCCTCCGAACCACCGTCCGTTCAGCGCCGTCACACACACATCCGCCTCCTCCGGCTCCTTAAACGCCACGGAGGCCATGCCGTCAGGGTGTCTCTGATACACACACACACACACACACACACACACACACACACACACACACACACAGACACACACACCCACACCCACCCACACACACACACACACGGCTCCTATAAACAGGATGCTTTAACATTAATAATACTCAGCAGGTAGAACAGTAACGACACTCACATCAAATATGATGACCTTCTTCACCTCCCCGAATTTCTCACACTCTGAGCGCAGGTCGTCTCGATACTCGTTCAACACCAGCGGATCCTCCTGAAGAGAGACACAACGACATCATCAACGTGCACCAAACACACACACACACACACACACACACACATACACACACCCCTAAAGTGTTTATCCCACAGTGCCCCCTGGTGGCTGAGAGCTGTTACACTGCTGTGACTCTCAAACACACTTCATCTACCTGACATTCGATCTACACACATTTTATCATGGCTCTCTGAACACGTTAATTTCTGCACATAAAACGCCTCTGATGAACAATTTCACTGTAAAGTGATTCATAATAAACATTACTGAATACAGAGAATGAGTTTACAGGGTTATGTTCACCTCCCGTGCTGTCAAAAAGTAGAGATACTAATAATAAATAAATAAATAAAATCATTCTTCATTCTCGGAATAAATAATGAATCATATTTTCCATCATGAATCACTTTCATAAAGTGTCCAATACAACAGATTCATCTGATTCTTCATTATTCCTTCAACTGACTCATTCTGAATCACTTTACTGATCTGATTTATATGAATCATTTAAGAGATTTGCTGCATTATCACAGACATTGTGGTGGATTAGTGTGTAATAAGAGTGTGTAATAAGAGTGTGTAATAAGAGTGTGTAATAAGAGTGTGTAATAAGAGTGTGTGCACGTGCAGGACGAGTTCTACCTCGAAGTCAGTGGGGTGGAACATGTTCTGGATGATCACCACTCGCTCGTGTCTCTTACGCACTTCTCCTTTCTTCTCAGGTCTCCAGTCCAGCTGCCTGCAAACATCAGCACGGACAATCAGATCCACTGGGAACAGAGAGAGTCCTCTTCATGCAGGAACGAAATAAATAAAATGTGGAATAAATAAATTAATTAATTAATTTAATTGAATTAAAACGGTACTTCTGTTGCTGCTGCAGTTTTTTGCGATACTCTTTGTTCTTCTTTTTCTTCTTGCTGGCGTCGTACTGGCCTTTCAGCTCAAAGCGAGCCGCTTCCACGTGCAGCCGGTAACCGCGGATCTCGTACTCATCCAGCAAACGCTCGGCCAGAGCTACTGACTCTCTCTAAACACACACACACACACACACACGCGCGCACACACACGCACACACACGCGCACACACGCGCGCACACACACGCACAAAGACAAATTAATACACAGATGAACAGGGTGTCAGTATCAGTATCAGACGTGTGTGTGGTGTGTGTGTGTTGTGTGTGGTGTGTGTGGTGTGTGTGTGTGTGTGTGTGTTTCACAGTCACTCACCTTCAGGTAACAGCAGAGTCCGTCTCCTTTCTGATTCCCCTCGCCGTCTTTATATAATTTAATTTTATACTCCTCTGTCATCGGGTCTCTCATTATTATTCCACATTTAGACATTAACTCCACAAACTCATCAGGAGTGATATCGGGAGGGAGACCTGCACACACACACACACACACACACACACACCCCGTATAATAAAGCATGTACGTAGGTAAATATGTTGTAAACTGTGTATATTAACGCTGTACACGCTGAGTATTTAAAGCCACACTTACCTGACACATAAACATTTGTGTTTTTCTCTTTCTCAATATCGAACCAGCCTGTACACGCGAGAAAGAAGCTGTGGGTTACTCGCAGTTTTTAAAATACAAATTTAAATAAAATCTGATAAATGTGTAATAAAATATTATTAGGTATTATTGGAGTCTCATTTCATATGCACAGTAGTCAGCCAATCAGAACAGAGCTCATTTACATGTACGGGTTCTAAAGGCACAACTGTGAGTAATGAAGGACTTAAAATTTTAAAATGCACAATGCTGTTTTGTTAAAATTGCATTTCAGAGGGAATAAACAAACAAACATAAATAAATAAATAAAGTGCACTGTGAAAACTTGATCTCATGTTGAGGTTCTGCTGGTGTGTATACAAACCCGGTTCCGCTTTCCTCTTCTCTCCTTTCTTCTTTTCCTCTTTAGTGGTTCCCGAGTCTGTCACTTCCTCCTCCTGCTTCTCCTCTTTCTCCTTCTCCTCTTTCTCCTCTTTCTCTTTCTCCTCTTTCGGTTTCTCAGGCTGAGGTTCTCCGGTCGCTGCTGAAGCTCCATCTTCACTGAAGCCGTAATTTGCCTGATACGCAGCGATGAAGTCCTCCGTTATCTGCACACACAACATCCACACACAGACACGTTCACGATTCTGCTCTCCAAACCTGTTTTACACACGTCTCCTCACCTTAAAGAACGCACTACACAAACACATATACGTTTATAGTGAATATAAAAACATCTCAAAAGAAAAACAAGAACAAAAACATCACAATGAACTAATAAATGACATTTTAAAATGTTCTCAAAACAATATTAAAACTGTGTGTGACTTTATCAGACCTTTGGAAACCAGGCCTTCTTGTCGTGGTCCCAGTCGTAGACGGTGCCGTCCTCAGGGTCGACGTACGTGTACGGATCATCTCCATCGTCCCGTCGCTGACCGTAAAGTTCCTGCAGCCGAAGCTGCTCATGAAATTCCCGATTCCCGTCTGAGTCTCCGCTCATCTGCACATAAAGAGGAGTAAAAGCAGAAGCTGATGTTTTGTTCTCCACGTAAAAGGGGACAAGACATAAGTTTTCCTAGGAGACATCGTTATAAGAATTAAATGTCTGTCTGTGTGTGTGTGTGTGTGTGTGTGTCCGGATATGAGCCACTTCACTCCTCACTCTCACTCTTCTGTACAGATGAAAAGGTCTAATATAAAATGATAAACAGTGGAACTATATGATAAATGTTTAAAACAAAAGACTTTATCTCCAAAGAAATGGGTTTATTTCTTACACACACACACACACACACACACACACACACACACACTTTAGACTCGTTATTACGTGTTAATAAACACTGTTACTGACTCAGTGCTCTTTAACAACCCCCTGAGCCGTTATAAAACCACTGAAGCTAAGCTAAGCTAAACTAACCGACAGAATGCAGCTTAGACATATACATTAATGTCTCTTATGTTCATCATCACACTAACTATTAACACACAAACTACAACAACCCAAAAACACAGCTGCAATTAAACACCTATCTTACCTCTGTGCGCCCAAATCTCGCGGTTTATGTACTTCCGGTTAGTCCGCCGCTTTGATTAGTCCTGACAGAAACTGTGCTCCTTTTCTAAAGTTCCGTGCTGGTGATGAGGCTCGAGCAGGAACCTGACATTTTTATTTTAATATTAATCACAGAATCTATCCAGTAAAAATTTAAGTTTAAATTAGATATTGGTAAAATAAATAAATAAATAATAATAAATGAACTTAGAACATTCAGGGTATATAAAAATATAAAAAAGCACTGCAAAGGTAAGATCAGCTTCACTGGGGAAAGACTGAGAGCGCGTCTCACTCGGCTCGCTAGTTCAGTACTCAGGGCGCTGATCAGGGAGGCGGCCATTTTAAGGGCAAAATGCTTCCAGTGCACTGGAACATTCACTCCCTAAAAAATCCCACAATGCACCACAAAAACCAGGGAGCATCGACACTCGCTACGTTCCCTTACAGGAAATGACATCATATTTTCTGAAGCCTCTCAGCTCGAACAAAATGGCGGACGAACTCTCAGCCAACTTCGTCTACAAACATCAGGAGCTTGTTATCGTTGTTGTAGCTCTCAGATGATTACTTACGTTAGAGATTTTAACTTTATTTGGCGTTCTGTATACGGTGTGTTTGAGTCTAACGACTTTTAAGTGTTTAATGATTTAAATAAATCCACTAGCGAGCTACGATCCTGCGTGAAGCACCGTGACAGAAACGCGTGTGATTAAGCTAATAAATTTATACGACACGTAACGTCAGAAAGATATCGGTCCTGCCTGTTGATGATAAACACCAGTGGTGATGTTTTACAGCGCGAGTACGTCGTCATGGCGACGGGGATTGAGTCATCAGTGTCACAGTGTGTAGTGAGACAGGGTCCTAGTGCCTGAACTCCTGCACACGATCTACTGATTCACCACCGAGGGAGCGAGCGAGCTGATTGAGACGCGTCCTGTGTTAAGTGTGAAATTCCCAGTATATTCTGTGTATGTGATCCTGAGTACAGAAGTGTGGTGTGAAATATTAACGCTACGGAAAATTTTGATGAGCGGCCATGTTAGTTCTGAGCTGCTATAAGCCCCGCCCCTTCTGTTCTGTGGTGATTGATGATAAGGTCAGTGCAGAATGTGTCACGCTGTGCAAAAGCCGATGTTTATTGACAGAAAAGGAAAGACAAGAAAGTATTTACAGCATGTTTCATGATAACAGATAATTAACGACAGCCGTTATCACATAGAATCAGAATTTACATATTATTGCTAGTTATATTTATTGAGTTGCTTCAATTTGTGTAAAATCTCAACACATAGCTCATTTAAATAGGAACAATATCATTTTTAAGATGTGAAGAAAATGAATATCAGGACAGTACACACTGCATTAATCAGAAAACACAGCAGTAACGTAAAGCTGGAAATGAGCGCTAGTTGAAGAAAACGTCGTTGTCAGGAACCTCTTTCGGGATCCAGTTTAGGGAGAGTGTGCTGTACCCTGCACCCTCGGGGAGTGGAGTGTGTGCTCGCTGTGCTCGAGGCAGGATGAAGCTCTGCTGATACACCACACCTGCACACACAAATACAACACATCACAGAGTTTATAACAGCGGGAGCACCTTCAGCACACAGCACGGCGCAGATCACACACTGCTCGAGTGTTTCTCCAAGAACTTCATACTTCTACATCACACACACTGCTCGAGTGTTTCTCCAAGAACTTCATATTTCTACATCACACACACTGCTCGAGTGTTTCTCCAAGAACTTCATATTTCTACATCACACACACTGCTCGAGTGTTTCTCCAAGAACTTCATACTTCTACATCACACACACTGCTCGAGTGTTTCTCCAAGAAGTTCATATTTCTGTCTCACACACTGCTCACTACATAGTGCGCTACTTTTGCAGGACTATTTTGGTACAAAACTCCTGGAGAAAAAGGAAGCAATAAAAATGATTGACATCTGTAAGTATTTCATAGAGAGAATGAATCTGTACCCAATCTTTGTGCAGAACAATGTCCTGTGTGTGTGTGTGTGTGTGTGTTACCCAGGTCAGGTCTCTTCACAGAGAAGTGGTGTTCAGTGCAGTGTGAGGAAGCTGAGGAGCTCTGAGTTGAGTTGGATTTATTGGATCTGACTGAAGCCACAGTGGGGAAGGTCAGCATCAGCATCGGAGTGTGTCTGGGTTTGTTGATGATGGGAGGAGTGTGACTCCATTCTGCCAGTGAGAAAAACACACACACACACACACTTTCATTCCTCCTCATTTATCTCAGCACTTAATCGCCTGAACATCATCAGTGTTACAGAAACATGACAAAAATGTAAGCTGCTTATATCAGAGGAGTTAGCTGATGTTTTTACTGATCTCTCAGCTGATTGGTTGGTTTCTGGTACCTGAGTACTCCTGCAGTTTGAAGCGTCCGAAGCACAGGTGCACTCTCCACTGTTTACGCACGTTTTCCTTCATCAGACATTGAAACACAAAAATAAAGAAACCTGAAAAACACAAACACATCACTTGATCAACTGTTCACAATGTCAGCTACGGCAACATCTCACCTACACACACACACACACACACCTGTAAATAAGCTCCACCCCCTGTGCAGTCTCACCTATAACACACTCACACACACCTGTAATAAGCTCCGCCACTGTTTTGTCGCACCTGTAACTCTCACCAGTTCAAAAGCTCACCTTTATATAGTCACACCTGTACCTAAGCCCCGCCCCCTGTGCGTTCTCACCTTGCAGGCTGTTGAGGATGGAGAAGATGTAGAGCAGCGGGACTCTGGCATCGCCCCAGGTGAGGAAGGCTGCGCTCCAGGTGAGTCCGAGCAGCAGAGTGAGACTGGTGACGCCTCGCAGCTCCTTCATCACACCGCTGTGCTCGCTCACACACGCCCGCCTCACCTGCAGCAGAACCATGAGGAACACGGAACCGTTCACCAGCAGAATCACACCCACCACGCCCACCACACACACGTAAAACACCACGTTGTCTGACACCCAGCAGCTGCACAGAGAGAGAGAGAGAGAGAGAGAGAAAACAGACAGAGAGAGAGAGAGAGAGAGAGAGAGAGAGAGAAAACAGACAGAGAGAGACAGAGAAAGAAAAAGAGAAAGACAGACAGAGAGAGACAGAAAGAAAAAATAATTGAAATGTGTTGAAATCATGTTAAATTGTGTATTAAGTGTAAAATTACTCACAACATTTCTGAGTTCTCGAGTGGCAGGAGTCCGTACGAGTCGGGTTTCACCACCAGCACCAAACAGCAGATCAGCAGAGGAACACCTGCAGTTTAAATACTAACATCAAGTGTGCACTACTGAGGGAATCACTAACACTCTTACACAAAAACACACTTACACACTAGTGCTAACACACTAACACTTGTCTCCATTATTCTTTTCTTTAATCTATATTGACTGTATGATGAGGGTGAAGCTGTTATTCACTTCAAAACGGAGTCATGTTCCCTGCAGATACATTCAGGAGGAGGGTGCCTAGGTAGGGAGCTTTGGTTGGGTAACTTGGGAGCATACTTTTCTAAGGCCTCTCATAGTGGACAGTTTGATCAATCCCATAATTCTCGTAGTGATGTAGTTTTGAAAAACAATATAAATCACAATCAATCACGATTCTTATTGGCTGAAAGCAGAAAGATAAATTAGAAAATCTTTTTTAAAAAAAAGATAGATTTAGATTAAAATGAATTTATGCTCAGTTTTTAATCAATTAAGTAATTATGACCTAAATTAATATCTAATTAATGTATTATTATTATTATTATTATTATTAATGATAATGATGATGAAGATGAAGAAGATGGAGTCGAGATGCCGCACCCCAGCCGATGGAGCAGAATTTGAGGATGTAGGAAGGCACGTAGGCGTTGAACACTTTAACCAGGGCGAAGTACATGTTCACCGCCTCCAGGAACATCCAGGTGAAGGAGGCCAACAGGAAGTAGTGCTGAGTGGTTGCCACGGCGACGCAGAGGGCGGTCAGCCCAAAGGAGGAGAGCCAGGAGTTAACGAGGAAAACAAGGTTGAGGCCGAGCAGAGCGATGGAGAGGTTCATCAGGATCTGAGACGGATAATCACGCCTCAACTTCCTGTGTGTGTTAAAAGAGTGTGTGAGTGTGTGTTAATGTGTGTGTGTGTGTGTGTGTGTGTGTGTAACTCACTCCAGCAGTGAGTAGGTCACCACCGTCACACCAAGGAAGAAAGATGACACTCCACACCCTGTGTATGTGATGAGAGTGAGAATTTTCTCATTCTTCTCATCAATGGGAGCCCTGGATACATCCTAAACCACACACACACACACACACACACACACACACACACGTTTTGGACAAATCCCATCAGGATTGTCAGGATTGAGTGCTGAGAAGAGTGTGAGACGGTTCGATTACCAGCAGCACGCCAAAGTGTGTGAGGTGATCACACATACAGGTTGTGTATTCATGAGTCGTGTTGTGTTTCCAACATCCACTGGGGCTCCAACCACCGAGACCACCTATAACCCACACACACACACACACACACAAAGCATATGATTAACATGTACAGGTGAGATAATAAATATTCCTACAAGCAGCGATCTGCGGGGTCCAAGCACCCTTTGTAAGTGGCCAGTTCTTGCCAAGTTACACAGAACACTAAAGAGACCAAAGAGACTAGAGAGTAAAGGGATGAGCATACTTTTCAGGTTTTATGATGGCAGCTCAATGCTAACTCTGTAAAATGCATACTGAATGCTGTACTTCATACGCTGTATTTCAGCTCACTGAGACTCAACAACAACAACAACATCAATAATAATAATAATAATAATAATAATAATAATAATAAAGACCCACCATTCTCGTTGAAGTTCCAGTACACACACTGAACATCTCGACCGAGCTGTAAACATACAGAGCGGGTATGAGTGGTGGATAATGGATAAATGTGGTGATGAACAGTGAGTAAAGGAGTCAGTGAACACTCACGGTGTTGGGGTTGAGGTGGTGCAGCCTGATGACGACTGGAACCTTCAGCCCTCTGATGGGCCGCTCTGCGTTAATCACACTGGCAGCTACAACATACGTGTTCAACACCTTCCCTTTCTCACAACTCTAAAGGCACAGACAGGAGGAGGAGTCACAGTGGGTGTGGCCACAGTGGGTGTGGTCACAGTGAGTGTGATGAGGTCAGTGGGTGAGGTCACAGTGAGTGGGAGTGGTCAGTGGGTGAGGTCACAGTGAGTGGGAGTGGTGAGTGGGAGTGGTCAGTGGGTGTGGTGAGTGGGAGTGGTGAGTGGGTGAGGTCAGTGGGTGAGGTCACAGTGAGTGGGAGTGGTGAGTGGGTGAGGTCACAGTGAGTGGGTGTGGTGAGTGGGAGTGGTGAGTGGGTGTGGTGAGTGTGGTGAGGTCAGTGGGTGTGGTCAGTGGGTGTGGTGAGTGTGGTGAGGTCAGTGGGTGTGGTCAGCAGGTTACTCAGCGGTACCTGAAAGAGTGCAGGAATGCGGTAGAACTGGAACTGGATTTGGGGATTAGTGTTGTAGTTTTGGGGAAAACTGACATGGAGAGATGGAGGGAGAGAGATGAAGGCCACAGTGCCCTCAGCCAGGTCCTGATTAATATACACCTACACACACACACACACACACACACACCAACTTTATAGTGATACAGTGATATTTCAGATAAATACGTTTTTAGCCGTAGACTATCAGCATGCTGAAGCAGCAGGATATTTCAGCCTGAAAGCTGGTTTCCTCTGCCAGGAGGTTAAGACCTTCAACAAGACCCCAAACACACATCCAACAGAAATTAACACAGAAATTACTGTGGAACAAAAAAAATCAGTGTTTTTATGACGACTATCTCAGTCTCCGAGTCTGAACCCTGACAGAAAAACTGAAAAAGAGGTGGATGTAGAGAAAATCTCATAACATAAAGGAGATTAAAGTGTAGCTCCTAGAGCAGTGGACTGAGATGCTCTACACGTTTGCAAACTCATTAACTAAAAACTGCACTAATCAATACAAATATTTCTTTATTAAAATAAAAGTTTACATCATTACTGTATGCTTGAGCTCAAAATATCACTTCTATGACTTATTGCTCTATTTTAACGTACTAATTTATGCTTATACAGCATTTTAAGAAGTGTGACAATAATGAGTGCACACCCCGAGGGAAACAGCAGCGATCAGCGGCACCATTATAAAAAAATCAACAACAATTTATGAATAAGTTGTTTTAAATTATTTTATAGGTACTTTAAGAGATATACTGTATATAGAGAGAAAGGTGTGTGTGTGTGTGTGTGTATACCGCTGGATATGGGTCGTTGGTCATCGCCGTGACTCCAAATGTCAGGTTGTAGAAATTGTCCGTATCGACGTTGACCACAGACAGAGCTAACGCTGCAGCCACCAGGCTGAAAGAGCCGTTATTCAGCTCGGACATTCTGTTTCCCACTGTCTCTGTGATGTTCAGAATACTGACACACACACACACACACACACGCACACACACACACTCAGGTTTGTCAGTTTGTTTGAGGTGGTGTTGTGTTAAACTGTACGCTGCAGTGTGTCTCTCACTAGTTAGTGAAGGGGTGAAGGTTGCTCTGTGAGTTCAGGATGTCCGATGTGATGTTGATGATGACCTGCGCGAGGTCAAAGGTCATGACGCTGACATTCAGCACGACCTCCAGTGTGTTCAGCACCAGCCACAGGCCTTGCTCGTCCAGGACCTCGTTCTCTTTCATTATGTCCTCGAATATCTTTAGGATGTCAGCCGCCGTGTCTGCAGAGAGGAGCACTCATCACCGGCTGTGTTTCAATAACGACTCACGCACTGCACTCTCACACTGTACACCATCAAGTTAACGAGCACTTTATATGTAAAATAACTTAAATAATTCAGAATTGCAAATTATTTCTCCAGTCTTCCTTTAGTGGACACTTTAACTGAAGGTCACTGATTGGAAGCTAGTCAGGTTTTTCCTGCGCTGCGTTACAGTTTAGCAGTTTGAGGTGTTTAGCGTTAGTGACTGTGATCTGCTCGAGGTCAGACAGCGTGTTCTCTACAGCGGGACAGACGAGCAGGTCCGGAGCGATCCACTCCGCACGGCCGACTGAGACAAAACGGGTTCTTTAGGGGTTCCTTGAATGATTACGGGTTCTTTACCTCCTTCAAGGGCTCTGCTTGAAACTCTTTTTGGAAGGTAAACGAGCTGTCATACGGTTCTCCATTAAACCCTTAAAGCTTCCCTTATTTTATTAAAACATACTAAATATAAACGTAAAAACATATTCAACTTTTCCTAAAACATTTCCATTTTGTTATTCAGAGATCCGTAAATCAAACACTAGAATACACAGGGAAATAAAATAAAATACTATACATTACATTAAATTAAATTATAAAATTAAATTAAATTAAATATTTCTCTGGGATAAACACAGATTTGGCAACCTTGCTGAATTTTTTGGCCCACGCTCACTGATACAAAACCACTGAGACTGGTCTGGACAGGAAGTGTGTGTGTGTGTGTGTGCATGTGTCTGTTATTGTGTGTGTGTGTGTGTGTGTGTCCCTGTAATTGTGTGTGTGTGTGTGTGTGTACACACTGTAATATTCACTCTTCATTCCACTTGCTATAAAACTGAGCTATAAATTGATCAGGTCTCTATTTTCACACGCTGTTTTATGACAGAGCCTCAGATACGGACACTTCTCACTGTACGTTATGCGATAGTCATCGTGTGTGTGTGTGTGTGTGTGTGTGTGTGTCACATGGCTGTGTGTCTACATTGAACCAGAGTTCGTCTCCAAATGTACAGACCCTGACGAGTCTGCTGAGGGTGTTGAGGACACTGACCGGGGTCTGACACACACACACACACACACACACACACACACACATACACACACACAACATATTATTAACAGGAACATAAATGTACCTCACTCATTAGATAAACTAACTTGAGCAGGATTAAAAGATAACGTGACTAAAACACCGTTGTCGTATGTTGTGTGTTTATGTTGCGTACGTATGTGTGTGATGTGGATGTGTTCCGGTGCAGCGTTCAGCTTCACGACGCCGTTGTTGTACGGCTTCTTCAACAGGTGACGGATCCGTTTCTGCGTTTCAGCAACATTCGTACACGACATCACCAGCACCTGAAAGTCACAACTGAAGCAAGCAGAACATTATTCACCTTCACACACTGCACACACACACACACACACACACACACACACACACTGCACACACACACACACACACACACACACACACACACTGCACACATACACACTGCACGCACACACACACACACACTCACTCTGCCTTCATCAGACAGCATATACATCACAGGAGGATGGAGAAATTAAAAAAACTAACACAATGAGGAAACAAAAACTGTTTGATGGATGTTTGGAGCTGATATTAAATTCCTCACCTCTGTGCTGAGATGAAAGAAAACCACTGGAGGAGAAGAGAACAATGAGAGAGAGAGTAAAGACTAATCACACAGCGGCTTTGATAGAGGAGTAAAGTGAAGGTGGTGAATTAAACCCGTACCACGCAGGAATTGTCGCTGCACTCCTCCAAACTGAAAAGTAAAAACAGAACAAATAAGTAAATTTCCTCTATTTAAGTGATTTTATCTTTATCTAAATCATAAATACAGCTGACCTTCGACCCACTGACCGTGGAGACGTTAATCTGAAGTTCAGCACAGACATTCCTTCAGGAGAGAGAGTTTCATTTATCTGCACACAAACACACACACACACACACACACACACAGTAAAATACACACCATTATAAATTTATTTGAACATGTTTATTATTCCTCAGTGAAATGAGAAGTGAACTGATGGCGTCTGAATGATGTGTTAGTCATTATGTGGATTATTTCTCACCCAGGTCCGAAGGGTGCGTTCTGGATCCTGCTGTGATCCCTTGACGGTCACGTTCACACTCACTTTAAAGAAACTGTCTGTAACACACACACACACACACATACACACTATAATAATATTCAGGATATTTAATGTGATTTGTCATCAGTTATAGTGTGTGCACTGCTCACCTGTGCCCTCAGTGGGCGGGGACTCTGTAAGAGGTGTGGTGGTGGGCGGCGTGTCCGGTGTTGAATGAGGAATTGCAACAGAGTCTACAAAACACACATTTCTAATAAATATACAGAAAATGAAAGTTATATATTACACAAACACACTTAATTGAGTTCCCTTGTCCATCTTAAAGAAGGTTCTGTTTCTGTTTCAGCTGGAGTCAGTAGCAGTGTCTGACTTGTGAACGACTCATCCTTTTGAACTGAATCTTTTTAATGAATCAGTCGATTCATTGTGCATCTAAATCAAACTTTCTGAATCGCACTGTGCAGTGTGAGTGTAATTAGTTTAAGAATTCTTGTACAAACTCATAAACTTTACACAAAACTCCACATAAAACTGTATTTCCATCCTGAATGTCAGTCCACTTGGTGGCTCCATGTGCTGAGTTCTGACTCAAGAATCGAAATGAATCGAAATGAATCCACAGCTGATAAAGTCACTCAGTAAACTGAACGTCATCGCTGTCAGCCATGTTCGACCACAGAACCAAACAAAACAAAATGAAAATGATTCATACGAATAAAGATAGTATATTTCAAAAACATTGATTGTCCCAGCTGGAACATACTCTACACACACTCCTCACGTAGCTGATACACACTTCTGATTCAGTAGAGGAGGTTTAATAAGTGTGTGTGTGTGAATAAAACTCACCTGTAGGATAAACGTGCATATATTTCTCGTCTGTACTCAGGTTGTAATTTGGATCTGAGCGGTATCCCTGTTTTAGGATCTCCATGACCTGTTTCTGGATTTTTCCCACATCCTCACGCGGAATCACGTTCAGATGAGCCAAAACCTCGAACCTGCAGCACCGTAACATTCAAACATAAAACCTTTCTTTACCACAGGAGTCCTAATGAGAACAATCATATCTGATAACACATCATCATCAACATCATCATCATCATCACGTCTAAAAACACTGTGGCTTACGTTATATACGTGTGTGTGTGTGTGTGTGTGTGTGTGTATGTGTTTGTGTGTGTGTGTTACCGGTTTTCTACAGGATTGTGCATCTGACTCACTGTATCCTGTTAATGATGAAGAGAATGAGGATGATGATGACAGTGTCAGTTTGTTTATGAGACGTTACACAATTTCAGCAGGTCTGTAAGTGTGTTTACTCACCATTTGGTTTCCTGTGTAGACCTGAGCAAAACTGCACAAAATAAATAAATAATAAAAACCATTTCAGGAATAATCTGTATCCTTTACAATCAGCTTTACACAAACACACACTTTAGAGAATCAGACAGGATATTAAATATTAAATAGTAAATAAGTGAAGAGTGTGTAGATTTTCTCACCTGCTTGCATTAGACACAGCAACTACATGCAGGTAAATATTCTTAGGAAGCACCTCTCTCAACTGAGACACAACAGAACAGAGAAATTCCACAAACCTGTTAATAATCAATCACACACACACACACACACACACACTCACACACCAGGGTTAAGAGAGCAAACCCGAGCGCTTACCCAGTGATGTGTGATGTCTCGAGCCTCGTATGCGGTTGAGATGGGTTTGTTAAAGCTGCGGATGAGGAGCAGAGCTCTAAGCTCATACAGAGACCACGCTGAAACAGGAAGTTTACACTTTAATACTAAACCTTCCCACAATCCTGTTACTGCAGCGACCTGGACTGATCAGCTGTATGTAAACACTCCAGTCATTTAAAAAAAGTGCTGCTGCTTCTGGGAATTATCTTTTATATTTTACCTTCTACTTAAAGTTATTTTATAAAAATATAAAAAAGTCCAAGTGTAAGAGGGGGGTGTAAAGTTTTATATCTCGGTGAGAACCAAATGTCCCCACAAGGATAGGAATCTCTGACAGTTTCACAGAAATGTTTTATTTAAAAAGAAAAAAAACTAAAGAGCTGAAATGTTTCATTGTGGTTACTGAGGTTTAGAAGAAGAAGAAGAAGAAGAAGAAGAAGAAGGTTACAGTTAGATTTAGGTGTAGCATAGCGTTAATTAGCTGCATTAATAATTATGACAATCAGAATCAGAGTCAGAATCACCTTTATTGCTGAGTACCGTGGGTTTACATGTACAAGGAATTTGTCTTGGTGTACTGGTGCTCAGTATAACAAGAAATAAAAAGAATATTAATAAAGTAAACATTGTAAGGTGAGATAAGAAAAGTAAAAGAGAAAAGAGAAAGTTATGAAATGAGAAGCATAATTATAAAGAAACTATAAAGCCATGAAAACTGTGAGCATAAATATAAAAATATAAAAATTTAGGAAAATAAAAACAGAGACATTAACTGTACACGAGTGCAGATGCTCCCAGTTTGAGGTAAGAAGGTGCAGTACAGCAGACTGAGATGTGTGTGTTAATGTAACGCGTATGAAACAGAAATGTGGTTTTTTTTAATGTCCATGGAGCAGACAAGGTTCTCATGAGGATAGTAAGACACAGATTGTGTGTGTGTGTGTGTGTGTGTGTGTTTACCGCACTTGACTGTAGGATCTGTTACAGGTGCGCAGTGAGTCATGAGCCACACGCGTCCGTGCCACTTGATGACGTCACCGTCGGTGCAGGTGTTGGTGGCGATCTCGTGCACGCTGCGCGCTCTGCCCCACATCCTGAACATGCTCACGCTCCCCTGCAGGTTGGTGCCGCTCTCTATCTCCATGTTGTCTCCTACGTAATAGTGTGCAGCCCCGAGCGTGAGCGAGCCTCCGCCCGCCAGCCCGCACACGCCACCGTCTCGGCCCGCTTCCCCCGCTTCCTTCCTCATCGCTAAAGCCCTGCCGTTGATGACGAGCACGAGCTGACGGGTCGAGCAGGACCACGTGATGCACACAGAGTGCCAGTCTCCCACCGTGAGCGTGTCCTCCGTCACCCAGCTCCTTCCCAACAGCTGGACCTGCAGCTGCAGCGCACGGCCCCCGAACCCGAGCTCCACGCGGCTGCGGTTGGGGTGCAGGTAGGTGAAGGCGCTCCACACCGAGCTGTTGATGCTCCTCTTCATGTTCACACACACCGTGAACTCGGACAGAGATGGTAAATACTCACCCGGTTTCAGACGCCAGTACTGGCATCTCGTGCGCTCGAGGACCACCGTCTTCCCCCATAAAATCTCCGACACTGCAGACAGAACCCTCAGAAACATTATTATTATTATTATTATTATTGTTATTATTATTATTATTTGGTTTCAGATCAGGGCTCTTGCTCTGTCCTTTTTAAAACTTTCTTTTCCAGACTTATTTTTAAAACTTTTATTTTTGTTTTTAAAGCGTCAGATGAAAAGAGAAACCAGTAAATGCGGTGTGTGTTAGAGCGGCTGTGTTAGTGCACAGAATAAACAGAACTTCAGTGTCTTGAGGGTTTATTACTCTGGTAACAGAACAATCATATCTGTAATATAATAAATCTGGAAATGAGTGACTTTAAGTTATGATTTATTTTATGTTATATATCATAGTGTTGCTATACACACTCTTTATGCTAACACTCACATTAAAGCGACTGTAAGTGATTTTTAATAACACTTCAGTCTTAAAACATTCTTTGCATCCTGTCCAGGTGACAGGTCAGGACACTTCACATCACTTCCCCTGTACCTGTACACCTGGACACACAACAACAGCAACAACAACAACAACTAAACAACAACAACAACAACCACGTGTCCCATGCCTTGTACAAATTAAGCATGGTTTAGTGTTTTTCTGGTGTGAACGCGTATTTACAGCAGTCCACACCAAAATAATGGCGGGTTTAATGACAGGAAATGTGTGCTGTGAATTATGGGTAACAGGAAATTCCAGTCTCTGTACTGACATTGTGTTGTGGAAGTGTTTGCAGTGAAGAAGTTTAAAGATGAACATCTTCTAAAAATACACAGTCAGCGAAAAGGAAGCTGGAGAGCACGGAGCTTGGGAGACGACAAATGTATCTGAATATGAATTTTATATATTTAAATTATACACGTCACATTAAATAAAATGATTTTTCCCAGAGGTGTATTTAATACTTTTACATTTTTGCCAGTGTTTTGTTTTGTACTTTGTAGTGATTTACCTTTAAAAACATAAAATTCCAGATTACACCTCACAGTTTTGAGATTTTAAGAAAACAGAATTCTAAATCTCAACAGTGTAAATCTGAAAAATACGGAATTTACGTAAATTAAACCAAATGTGAAGATTCTCAGGTTAAAGTAAAAGTTCAGTGTGTAAATTAGTGAGACTAAAAAAACACTAATATTTGAGTCAGGGATTAATTGTGAGTGTCGCTGCTGTGAGGAAAGTTCACGTCATCGTGTCACACTCACTGTAATTCTGTCGGAAATGTAAACACACATTCACCTTTGTAAATAAAATAAAATATATTATATACCTGCATCCGCCGCACATGTGACACGCAGGAACAAGACGATGAAACACAGACCAACACCGAGCATGACTGCTGCAGGAGAGAAGAAAACACACACACACACACACATCATCATCATCATCTATGATAAAAGAAAACATGCTGATGAGTAAAAGCTTCAGAATAACAAGAGTTTCAGGAGTCGACTTCTCCTAAAGAAAAGGACAAATATAATAACACACTGAGAACTTCCCATATTCTGTGGAACATCTCTGGGTTTATGACAGTGGTGACACACACACACACACACACACACACACAC
>CM040470.1:234180-252546 GCA_022758105.1 Pangasianodon gigas
TACTGAAGTGTGTGTGTGTACTGAAGTGTGTGTGTGTGTACTGAAGTGTGTGTGTGTACTGAACTGTGTGTATGCGTACTGAACTGTGTGTGTATGTGTACTGAAGTGTGTGTGTGTACTGAAGTGTGTGTGTGAGTGTATTAAAGTATGTGTGTATATATGTAAAAGTGTGTGTGTATTAAAGTGTGTGTGTGTGTGTGTGTGTGTGTATGTGCAAACCGCAGGTGTTTTTTTCAGCTTCTTGTACTTCCTGTAGTGTGTGTGCGTAAGAATTTCAGCTGAAATGACGAACATGACGTCATCGTGCCATTTATTTCTGCTTTTAAATTCCACAACAGAATCTCTAAGCTCTCTGATTTTTTGAGACAGAAATGTTCAACCGTATTAAAGTCAGTTTTATTAATCCATGAACCCCACACCTCATTTCTTTGTGTATGTGTATGTGTGTGTGTGTGTGTGTGTGTGTGTGTGCAGAGATCGAGTGCATGGTGGTGAATCTGGAGTATGTGAGCTGCACATGGGATGGAGACGGAACCGTGGCGGAGAACTACACCTTTATAAGCAGGTGTTTATTGTGTGTGTGTTTATTGTTTGTGTGTGTGTGTGTATATGTGTGTTGTGCATGTCTGTGTGTGTTGTGTGTACACTGTGAGTGCTGAGATGGAGTGTGTTCCTGATCTACAGACCTACACACTCCTCCTGTAGTGTACACACTTGGTGTAAGAGTGACACACACTTCAGTGTGTGCACGGGAAGTCAGTGTAGAACTCAGGTGTGTGTGTGTGTGTGTGTGTGTGTTTCCTCCTCTTGAGTTTCCTGCTTTAGAGCCTCAGCTTGTTTTCTATAAATGCTTTCTGTAAACGATTAGTCAACACACCACACGCGCACACACACACACACACACACCACACACGCGCACACACACACACACACACACACACCACACACACACACACACACACACACACACACACGAGTTTAAGAGTTAAATACGTGAGGATGAAGTGTTAGCGTGAAACTTGCAGAGTAGTGAACAGAGCTTCCAGAGAAGCAGGACGTTTGCTTCACACATGATGTGTGGTGAGCCGATGCAGGGTTTTTGTGTCCTGTGTCTCTGGAAACATGTGACACACCGTCATTTTCATGATTCTGTCTTTTCTTTCAAGTTCACTGCAGTTTCTTCTACTTCTTCTCCTGTAGAGAATACACACATTCGCATCTTCTTTATGTTGAAGTTTTCATAAGTTATTTTTTATATAACTGTTTTACCAGTTTTAAACAGAATTAGGCCATTAATAGTCCAAAAATGTCAAGTAGTGTAACCATGAATAAAACAGGAAATGATATATTTTCTTTAAAGTAAATAAATTAAAAAATAAAATGTGCTCAGCACTTTTGGAAATATCAGCCTGAAATATCATCAATTTGCCTGGAAATGATAAGTTTTAGAGTCAAATAATTAAATATGAAAATAATCCATGCTGGATTTATTTTCCTCTAACAGCACGACCCCAAGTGTTTTATTCCTCTTATACAATTTACCCGCAGTTACAATTTATTTACTAAAGAACATGCAATACTTTTTATCTGTTTATAGTTACATTTAATGTTTGTGAAATGAGTTACTTCCTGCTGTCACTTATGTTATAGCAGCTATAAACATTCGTTCCCTCACCAGCCTCTCTTTATTCTCTCTCCTCAAGTTAATAAGATAAAAAAAAGGCAAAACTGCAAAGCATAAACTCCTCTGTCTTTAAAGTTACAGCTTTCCCTCTGACTGTTACACAGCACTGACACTGGAGACTCCTTCCATAAGTGTTACATTTACAGAAAAGTTCACCAGATCAATGATTTTTTTAATGTTTATGTGGCGCGTCCGCTGTACACACCCCTGTGAATTCACCTGTGCACTGTGATATAAAACAATATAAATTATAGAGATTTTAAGTTTTTTTGTAGTGTAGAATTCACAATGATTTTTTTTGTGTTGAACATACCTGTATAAATAATTTGTTTGTGTGTGTGTGTGTGTGTGTGTGTCCTCGTCCTCCTGTCAGTTATAACAAGCTGGATGCTCCTGCAGAGTGCTCCTCCTATCAGTACGTCAGGGCGGTTCGTGTCGGCTGTGTGGTTCCGTACAGTGAGAAGAAGCTGCAGAGATTCGAAGAGTTTCATGCCTGGTTATACAGAGACAACATCATCCTGGCAAAACAAGAATATAAGAACCTGTTAAGCAGGGGTAACACACACACACACACACACTTTATTTCCACACAAACCACACTCATTTCACACACTGACCTCATGGTGCTAAAAGATGATGGAGGAATAACAGAATCCTAGTCTCTGTAAAGGAAATGCAGTCAAACATTTCATTAATCATCTTTTCTTTCTCTCTATGTGTCTGTCTCTCTGGCTGTCTTTCTCTTTCTCTGTCTGTCTCTCTGTCTGTCTCTCTCCCTCTCTCTATCTGTCTGTCTCTCTCTCTCAGTGAAGTTGAATGCGCCGCATAACATGTCGTTGTTGTTGAGGGATCCGGAGCTGTGGATTTACTGGAACGTTACCAGTAACGCTAAATCACAGTGTCAGGAGCGTGAACTTCGCTACAGGATCAACGGCAACAAGTGGAGTGTAGGCAAATCTGTCTCACCATATCATCACCCCAGTGTGCTATAATAATAATAATAATAATAATAATAATATGATGCTGAATGTCACAGTGCTCTGTATCATCACAGTTGCTGTAAACATCACAGTTTCGTGTTTGTTGTTGTTATTGCTCAGACTTACGGCACGAGCATGGAGAATGCCTTTAACGTGCCGTTTCCTAACGCTCAGAGTCTCTACGAGTTCCAGGTGAGAGTGCGCATTGCCTCGACCTGTGGACTGTCTGAACTGTGGAGCGAATGGAGCGAGCCGGTGTTCTGGGGCACCACCAAGAAGATTAATGATACAGGTAACAACATCACAGTAGAACACAACACAGTGTACAGTACTGGGCAAAAGTCTTAGTAAAGGAATGCTGTAAAGCAAAGATGCCTTTAAAGTTAATGAAATTAAACATTTCTACATTAAAAAAACCTCCATAATGAGCAGTAAACAGTAACATACTAAAGAAGGTCACTACTGTGTTTTTTTTTATGCATCGGTCCTTTCAGGTGCACTTTGTGCAGTTTTATAAGGAGCTTCAGCTTTCCAGAGCATCTTCTTCTGGAGACTCTGACTGTCGCACTCGCGTCGGTTTTTACAGCTAATCCCTGACCAGCTTCATTTATCTGTATAATATTGCTTTCTTTACTGTCATACAAACATTTTTCTTCCTGCAACATTCCATGTTTTTGTTGGAAAAGTGACATTTGGAAATCTAAAATATATATTTTATATATTTTTTTACTGACTCAATAATGCAGATGTTATAAAAATAAACAACTAAGATAAAAAAAATTAGGGAGCGTATGACTTTATAATATAATACTGTATATATGTAACACATAAACAACACACTAACACTAACACAGCCATAAACTTCAATTTAAAAAATAATAAAACACCAGTAGACATGTACCTGTGCTCCAAAAGGGTGAAATAAACATATTTTCTTTTCATAAGATCGTTAATAGATGCACGTTTGTAGATCATCTTGTTGTTTGTTATGAGAGTAAACTCTGCAGATGATCACATTTCCCAGGCAGTAAAATATCAGCATGTACATCAGTCCTGACTGGACCTGCTCATCACCTCCACCTGCTCATCACCTGTCCCCATGTTGTTGAACAGAGCTGAATGCATCTTCACTGATGTGTGTGTGTGTGTATGTGTGTGTGTGAGTAGAGACGGGACAGCAGACGTCTGCGGGGCTGATGGTACTCTGCACGGTTGGAGCTGCTGTCGTCCTCATCATGCTCGCCTGTCTGCTCATCCACAGCGAGAGGTTCACTCACTTTATTCTATAGATTTCTAGTTTCTTAAAATGTTGAATGAGTTAAATGATGAAATGCAGCAATAAATCTATAAATAGGTCAATATAATGTGAAATAATTCAATAAATAAATAATACTGAATTCATTATTATAAAATATACTCATTTTCACATTAAGCGTTGTCATAACATTTCAGTTCGTTTTTATTTCATTTCATAATAATTCTGATGTAATATAATGAATTCAGTATTATTTATTTATTGAATTATTTCACAATATCTCGACTCATTTATATATGTATTGATCTATTTACTCATTTTACTATTTACATCATAAGCATATTTAATTATTTAATCCATTTCGACTAAAACTGCATTCTATCATTTTTGGCGTATAACACTTTAATTATTTTTATTTTTATAAATATGCTTAAGTAAAAAAAGTATAACTTGAAGATGGAATTGTTATACTATAACAAATAGTATTGATAAAATAATAGTATTTCATTTAAAAAAAAAAAGTTTTGATAAAAATGATAAAATTGCATCTTACCCAAAAGTATATAAAATTGGGGAACCGGGACGAGGAGCTGGAAAACAGAGAATCATGAAAATTGGGAAAAGAAAGGAGTGTAGCTGTGTTTAGAAACGCAGGGCCAATAACAGAACTGCTTCATGACCTGTACTTCTGAGAAACACAAGAAACAAACGTGGGACAGTCTGAAGTGTTCCTGAGCTTCAGCAGGAGAACAGCAGGAGACTCTTCAGTAATTAGGGCTGTTCATCAGGGGGCGTGGCTAAGGCAGAGGAACATAAGGAGCCTAGGGAGATGTTCTTCTCATATAGAAAAATCTAACAGAGTATAAAAGAACAACATCATTGTGGGGTTTTTTCAGACTCAGAGTGATCCTGGTTCCTGTTGTACCAAGTCCCAAAAATCTCGGAGATCTTATTGACAGCTACAACGGAAATGTAGAGGTAAGCCACTTCCTGTTTGCAACATGCAGACCTCTGTAAGTGTGTGTGCGTGTGTGTGAGAGAGAGAGAGAGACGGACTGCTGCTCGCTGCTCATACAGATTACTATCAGTGTTTTATGATGAGTAAAAACTGTGTGTAAGTGTGTGGTTTATTATCTCAGTGTATTTATAGATTAAGATATTTAAACAGGAAGGAACCTGAAATTTATATCTAATTTCCTGCAGAAGTGGCTGCACATCTCCAAAGAGCTGCAGGACGGATTTAAGCCCAACTTTAGCGAGCGACCCTGCACAGTGCGAGAGTTCAGGACGGAGTCTAACAGCGAGTCGGACAGTGACGACTGTCTCTCGGTGCACACGGCCGTCTCGTCTGACTATCAGTCCATGCAGAGCTACTCGTCCACCTCCACGCTGCCCTCTCCCTCCGAGACCCCCAGCACTGAAGCCACGCCTCTCAACGGGCTGTAACGCCACAACGGCCAGGAGAAAAACACAACTGGAGTTTAAAATGTGGCTTACAGAAGTCAAAATCTGGATTAGAAAAGTCAATAAAATGAAATATACTATTAATTATCCTATTAAAAACTGGACTGTCAAACTCACAATCTAGAATGAAAATGTTTTAGCAGAAAATGTTTCACCGCTTCAGTGTAAATGTTTAGGGCTGATATATATATACATACACATATATACATATACACGTTTACACATATATATATATATATATATATATATATATATATATAGTATAGAGTAATTATATATTTGAATATATTAACATGAAAATGTATATTCACATTTTATTTTATTTTCATTCTGCCTTGTAACATTCTGAATAATGCTGCTGTTTGTGAGGAGCTGCTGCTAACACAAATGCAATGAGAGCGTATCCACTGTGTGTGTGTGTGCACGCGTGTGTGTGTGCGTGTGCGCGCGTGCGTGTGTGTGCGCGCGCGTGTGTGTGCGTGTGTGCGTGTGCGCGCGTGTGTGTGCGTGTGCGTGTGTGCGTGCGTGTGTGTGCGTGCGTGTGTGCGTGCGTGTGTGTGTGTGCGCGCGTGTGTGTGTGCATGTGTGTGTGTGTGTGCGTGTGCATGTGTGTGCGTGTGCGCATGTGTGTGTGCGTGTGCATGTGTGCGTGTGCGTGTGTGTGTGCGTGTGTGTGTGCGTGTGCATGTGTGCATGTGCGTGTGTGCGTGTGTGTGTGCGTGTGTGTGTTATATGACTATATGCTTCAAACGCGTATACCTTTACTATAATGCAGAATATACAATGTTATCTAAGGCATGAAGGTGAAAAAAGCAACAGTTTTTTTGCTAAAATTATTATGAAATAAAATCTGTTATTTTTATATGTAGTTTTTCACATAATAATTTTGTATACTTTAGAGGGAAAATGTATAGTGTATGATGTGTGATTTACACAATCATAATAAAAAAACAAAAACAAAAACAAATAAACGTTTCGGTGGATTTGAGTCGTACGGCCAAACAAGCCGATACACACAAAACACATTATTATTATTATTATTATTATTATTATTATTAGGTGTTATTAATTAATCTAGTAAACCACAGTGATATGTCTGTGATAATAATAATAATAATAATGTGTGTATCTCATACTCAGTTTTCATCACATGACTAGACAGAAATATAGAAGAACAAATAAATATCTGCAGAACACAATTTATTAAATACAATAACTGTTCAAAGAAGAGGAAGTACAGCGATCCCCCTCATACACACTCATTACAGTTTAGTCAATAGACAGTTAGTGTCTTTATAATGTTATAATAATATACTACTAATAATATATAACAATATAAAGTAGAGTATATATATTATAGTATATACAAATATAATACTAATGCCCTGTGAAAGCAAACACTTCAAAACAATTTATTAATTATAACCAATTACATCTAGAATAATCGAAACTGTTCTCTGTCACTGGGTGAGTGTGTGTGTGTGTGTGTGTGTTTGCGTGTGTGTACGTTACTTTCTATCCCAGCTGATCCTCATACTGTTTTCTAAAACAATCACCAGCAGGGAAGAAATCCCAGCAGCGCTCCTGATACATCTTCCACACGTACGACTCCTGACACACACAGAGACAGAGACAAAGTGTGAACATCTCCCTCTGAGTGCTTCATATCATTCTCTAATCAGGATGAAGGTGTGTGTGTGTGTGTGTGTGTGTGTGTGTGTGTGTGTGTGTGAGACACTGAGGGGTGTGTTACCTGCCCGGTGTGCTCCGTCTCCTCCTTGTTTATCAGGTACATCAGGAAGAACCTGAGACACAGAGCATCATCTGATTCTTACTATCCACAAACATATTCTTCACATCAGACAGATGGTTAAATTACTGCAGGAACCACAGGCAACAGTGAGAGGCATCTGAGACGTGTTAAATCTTCTACCACTGCTACGTAGACGAATCTCTTCTGATGAACATTCCTCTCTATTTTCAGCCTTTTAGTTGTTGGACTGCTTATGAACAAAAACGACTGAGAAGTGGAAATAATCAAATCTGAAGAGGCAGGATTCGCTGAGAAACAACACCACAGTAGTTCCTCGCA
This sequence comes from Pangasianodon gigas, assembly GCA_022758105.1. Lineage (NCBI taxonomy): Eukaryota > Metazoa > Chordata > Actinopteri > Siluriformes > Pangasiidae > Pangasianodon > Pangasianodon gigas. The sequence goes on from CM040470.1 coordinate 241,656, forward strand.
GCTCTTCTGATGGATTTTAGATTTAGAGTCTCACTTTTCTACTCGCCCTCTCACATATTCCTGCGCTCTTTCTCACTAAATGACCCTTTGTGGCCTAATTAATCCCTTATTTTATGCAATACTTTATTTTATAGAGTGATATTCATCTACCAAGCTACGTACACACAACGTATTCTCAGTGTTAACGGCAGTCAGCTGGATATATTTAATATTTTCCAGCTTATGTTTATCAACTTAGAGCTTAGTGCTCTAAAAAAATAAAAATAAAAATCTAATCTTGTTGGCGGAATGCTGAAATAGCGTTACAGACAGACAGACGGTGTGTTTAGTCTGAGACAGGTAAAGCAGGTGTAATCACTCACAGGTAGTTGGCCAGGTTGTGTTCCTCTAAGGTGTGTGTCTCAAAGCCGTGTGGAGTCGTGTCAAAGTAATCGCTCCCAATCCCACAGATAAAACATTTGGTCTGGAAAAGAAATTCATTAATCACACACTGACACTGAACACACAGACTCACACACACACACACACTGTGTCATGTACGTCAGGTGAGCATCACGCTCGTGTACCTCCATGTCTTCTTTGACCTGCTCCTGCTGGTCTCTCAGCTCACCGAAGGCATCAATGATCAAACCTGCACCGGAGAAAAGTGAGAGAGAGAGAGAGAGAGAGAGATGTAGTTTGTTCCCTATAACAGTCCACATTTCACTCTGTATCTCACCAAGAAATAATGAGTTTTACCCTGAATGATGGCCAGCAGAATGACGATGACGAAGAAGAAGAAGGTGATGTCGAAAACAACGCGGTAAAGTTCGTACTCATCACCCGCAGGATCCTCAATCTCATCGCCGATACCTCCACCTGCTCTCACTCCAACATACATGTGGAACAGATAACACTGAGAGAGAGATAGAGAGAGAGAGTGAGAGAGATGATGTGAGGAACCAGGAGAAGGTGATAATGCAGTAAGATGAGAAGTTCAGAAGATGAGCAGACTGACTGTCATCATGTCATCGCACTTCATGTCAGGCTCGTCCTCGTCCTCACTCTTGTTGTAGAATTTGCGGAAGAAATTAAACGCAACCACGGTGTAGAGATACACAACCACCGCTAACAGACCCACCGTCATCATCAGCTGAAACACACACACACACACATCAGCTTTAATCTGTACCACAAACAGCTGTGCAGTACATTTTCTCCTCTGTTCTGAAGTTTTGTGTTTGTAAATGTCCAGAAGCTGTTTCCATGGTTACACACTCACTCGTTCATTAGTTAGCCGTATTACTCACCGCAGGAGCTAACGCTGATTAAAACAGTGAGCTGGATGTGTGTCTGAGCTGACAAGCGAGCAATTTATCCCGGGTAAACACATGTTTGATGAAGTTTAATCCCAAACAAAACACGGAGTTTCAGTATCTTTGAAAATTTTGTTTTCTTCTTGCATAATAATACAAATCAAAGACTTGAATAATAATAATAATAATAATAATAATAATAATAATAGTAACATTATTATTGCTGTTACCTGTTTGCCGTTGTGCGTGACGGAGGACAGGATGGTGCGCAGTGTCTTCACGCCCATGGCAATGTCCAGCAGGTGACACGCGAAGAAGAAGTTGTTGTAGTGTCCGAGCAGTGACATCACCGTGTACCACACCAGGTAGAGGAACGTCTGCAGAAACACACACACACAGAGACTTTACACCTCGACTCTGAAATCACTGTAACACTATAATCTGCAGTCTGACGCTGTCTCTTACGTTGTCTGTGAATACGACTCCAAACTTCCAGATCTGATACTTGATATCAATTGCAGCGATCCTGAAAGAGGAAAACAACAGAAACATCAACGTATATATTTATTTATTGTTTATTTTTCCCCACCGGTTCAGCCGTAGCCGATTCCCCCTCTGTCACACACAGGCACCGCTCTGACATGATCACTTTCAGATCTTTAATTACCACGCTAAAATGGAGTTATCCGGTTCTTGTGGTTTTTTATCGGTTTGCTGTTTGCTGACGTCCAGCGAGGCAAGGTCCATCCCCAACAGCTCTGCGATTCGCTCTCGTCCGTAAATATCGCCGTATTTATCTAGCACCTGAAAAAGGAACACACAATTAAAATGACGTGAACCTCCCACAAGCCAATGTCACGGATTTTCGGTATATTGTAGTATAAGCCGGCACACGGCGATAGATTTGTGTACATGTTGTTATTTGTCATTGCAGGTTTGTCTCTGATATTCTTTAAAAAAGCAAGTTATGTGTCAGGAAATAAGGGTTTTGTGATATTATCATTAATAAGCACTGTAGCGTATAGTTACTAGTGACTGTTTGGGAAGACACCATTATTTGTTTAACGTGAAATTTTTAGAAACTCAAACCTTGTGTATGATTCTGATCCTATCCACAATTAATTATTTGTGTGTGTGTGTGTGTGCATTACTTCACCGTAGTGTTTCACACTCACCTTGCGTTTCACAAACTTGTCCCAGTAGTTATTAGGATACGAGCTGAAATTTAGAAAAACACAAACACATTTTCAAATTATTTTTGCTTCGTGCCAGCAAGACAGATCAGCGTTAAATCCTGCAATCACTTTAAAAAATCCATGCATTTTGTTTCTAAATCTTAGATTGAGTAGTCCAGTGTATCAGCTCCACCTTCTTACAAGGGTATAATTGTATTGGCACCCCTCAGGATTAGCTACAATAAAAGTATTGGCACCCCTCAGGATTACCTACAGCAGTGCAGCAGGAGATTTAAACACTGATGGGATGAAGAACTATTACCACAAATATAAAAGTGTGTGTGTAAACGAGTGTGTGTAAATGAGTGTGTGTAAACGAGTGTGTGTAAATGAGTGTGTGTAAACGAGTGTGTGTAAACGAGTGTGTGTAAACGAGCGTGTGTAAATGAGTGTGTGTAAACAAGTGTGTGTAAACGAGCGTGTGTAAACGAGCGTGTGTAAACGAGCGCGTGTAAACGAGTGTGTGTAAACGAGTGTGTGTAAACAAGTGTGTGTAAACGAGCGTGTGTAAATGAGTGTGTGTAAACGAGTGTGTGTAAATGAGTGTGTGTAAACGAGTGTGTGTAAATGAGTGTGTTAACTGACGGTGTGTTGAGCACAAGTCTGTCCCACTGTCCTTTAATATCATCATCTTCAGGCTGGTCGGTAATGTAAAGTCCATCAAACTCCAGCTTCCGCGCCAGCTCCTTCTCTCGCTTAAAGATCACCAGTGGGATCTACAACACACACACACACACACACACACACACACACCACAACTATGTATCTGTGTACATAATAATAGATTCTCCAAGATTTCGAACATGTCCTGTGTACTGAACCTTGAGACAGTTGTATCCGATGATGCAGATGAAGGAGATGACGGTGTGTACGATGGCGAGGAAGGCCAGCGTGGGCTGCATGTATCCTGTGCTCTCCTCCAGAAAGTAATACACAGGGCCTTCCTCATCATCATCATCATCACCCCTGATATCCTCTGCTCCAGAGCCGTCCATCTGTTCACTTGAACCTTCGAAAAGCCCAGAACCCTCAAACACACCCGAACCTTCAAACTCCTCATCACCTGGAGGCGTGTCCGACACCTGAGACACACATTTAACTCTTCCTTATTATTATTATTATTATTATTATTATTATTATTATGAGGTGAAAAAATGACAGACCCTGTAGAAGAGCAGGATGAAGTTCAATGCGAAGGCGATAAACAGAGCCAGGTAGCGGAGATTGTAGAAGTTGCGAGATAGATAATTCTGTAGATAAAATAAAAATAACAGTTGGTTTTTTTTTTAACTCAAAAGCAAATTTAATTAGCTTGAGGTTCAGGAGAAGTGCTGAAGTGCGAAAACTGAACCATGAATTTATTTCGCTGGACGTCCAGCTCGTTCCACAGCTCAAATCCTCCGTCTCTGGTCGTTTTTTTATCTTTCTTGGCCTTGCTGGGCTTCTGGACCTTTACGTTGTCCTGCGGCTCCTCGGTCTTCTTCTCGGCTTCCTTTTCTGTCTTCTCTCCGTTTTCAGTGCTGTGTGCAGTCCACACATAAAGCGAAGTTCAAACGCAGTTCAGTTCATGTGTTCAGTGCTCGCTACTAAATTACATGTCATATTTAAAGTGTCAGGAAAACATTATTAACCTTAATAATCATGAATTATACCATATTGCTTATGTACATTTACAACGAATTAAATACCAGCTGTGCTTCTGAATAGTTATAGAAGTTACAGACATTTTGTTCCATTCTCAAAGCAAGATATATATAATATCAGGTTTCAAGTTTAATTTCAAGTTTAATTTATTTATATAGCACCATTTACAACAGCAGCAGCTGACCAATGTGCTTTACAGCATCAAATAAAATAAGTAGTAAATAAAACTAAAATAAATAATATTAAAATAAATCCTCACTCGGCTTTCTCCAGCTCTGGAGGAGGCTGTTCAGGAGCTGCTGCCTGCTCGGTTCCTCCTTCTTCTGGCTGCTGCAACACACACCACATATAAAATAACACAGCTGAGGAACACGTCGTATTTCAGTCTGAGAACTGAGCTAGTAAAAAAAGAACAGACACTGTGAGTCCGAACAGCGAGAGCAGCTGTGTGACTTGGTAATAATTCAGAAGTTATGTACTCTAGTCAGCAATATAACGTAAAGCCGTACCATCTTCCTCTTGGTTAAGGGAGAACCCTCTGGAGTTGGAGGTTCAATAGGTGTTGTATCTCCCATATCTCCCAGACCCCCAGGTGTGTCGATACCTGGGATCTTCCCCACATCTTGCTCTGTGCTGTCTTCACCTTCTTCTTCTCCTTGTGCCGCCTCAGTAGAATCCGTTACTCCTCCCGCTTCTTGTTCTTCACCGCTTCCTGCTTCTCCAGGAAGGTCTCCGTGCACTTCGTCCTGAGTGGGGTCAGGCATGCTGGCCAGGAGCTCCGTCACGGTGATGTTTTTGGCTCCTTCCACCAAACTGCCTCCGAAAAGAGTGTGCCAAATAATCAGGAAGAATCCTTTACACACGCTGAAAATGAAGTGGAACACGCCCAGTAAGATGGTCCAGAGGAAGGTAGCGATGCCAACGATGATCTCTTTGACGGTCATCTTTCTGAGCTGTCTGTATTGTTTGCGCAGATTACGGAAGGTGAACATGCCCATGAAGTGAACCACGCTGTTCAGGAAGTCAGCAAAAGCAGAGCTTGACTCCGATTGGCTGTTTTTATCGCCATCTTCATCATCAGCTCCGCCTCCCCCTGCCTCATTTCCCTCGTCTACTTCCACGTCATCTTCTTCTTTCTCTTCTTCTTCCTTCTCTGAGATCTGTGAGGCGATGTTCATCTCAAAAATGGTGTCCTCGCAGAAATTCACGAAAAGCTCCATCTTCTCTGATTCTCCACCTTCGTTGACGACGTCGAAAATAAACTGCCGTTTGGACTCTCGGACCTGAGGCATCTCCCACTGCTTTCGGTTGACCTCACTGATCTCGAAATAGATCCTCTCAATCTTCCTGCTCGCGCCCATGATCTCGATCCGTCCCAAAAACGGTCTGAAGTAGTTCAGGACGCTCTCAGCTTGTTCCAGGAAGTTCTGGAGCCTGATGTCATGTGGGACGTGCTCGGAAAGGTTCGTCAGGAGCACGGCGATGTTGAACCCGATGTCCTTCGCCGGCTCCTGGAATCGGCTCGCGAATTCCTCGTAGTTGATCATCTCGTTCTCGTCGGGTTCGGAGCAGGACAGGAGGAACTGGATCTCTGAGGGCATGTACTGCTTCTGACTGTCCATGGCTTTCTGAAAGTCCTTTTTGGAGATCAATCCTCTGGGATCGGTTACGTAATCACGGAAAGCGCCAGAAGCGACGATGTCTTTCAGTTTGAGGAACATATCAAAGAATTTGAGGATCATCTCAACGTTACTGGAAGACTCGACCAGCATATCCACCATCTGACGAGCAATCGTGCCGTTTACTATGTTACCTAGAGGAAAATGATCAGAAAAGAATTTAACAGATATAAAAAGGGCAGCAGTTACGCTTATAGCTCCAATCACATTAGAGTCACTGCTGTGTCCTTCATCTGCACGGAAAAACACTGGATTATATTCTGCCTTATTGTAAATCAGTTTAAAAGAACCTGACAAATATGTAACTTTACTGTATAAAAATATGTAAAGGAAAAAAAAACCTAAATAACAGCCTGTTATTTTAACATTATTAATACTTAAACTTACAAAAAATTATAACAAATTAATAAATATTTAATTAAATGACATATTTTAAAACAACCAAACCTATCATAGACCAAAAGATTTAATCACTCAGAATTTAAAATTGTGTAATTCATGTCTGTTTCCCATGTTTCATGTTTGGTAAAAGAAACGTTCATTTCTCGGGCAGGAAGGCAGAAATGTTTTGCACAAAGTCTTTAAATACAGAAATTAATAAAACCCAAGTCTGCAGTAAATTTTAATTCGCTTATACGAACCCTCGAGTAGAGAGAGCAGCATGACCACCATGTCCTTCTGCAGGTCCAGCAGCTCTTTCAGCAGACCGATCTGACTCGAGTCCTGAAACACAACACAACTGTAATTAAAACATAATTGAACAAATAAACACACAGCAGGGTCCAAAAGATAACGAGTGTTTAAACTGCTGTTCACTCCTGACTACTAAAGAATAGAATATTATTAAATGTAGTAAATGATGAAATAAAAACAGTTGAAGGTTGATAATAGACTTGTGAATTAAAGGAGAGATTAAATGTCAAGTCACCTGAGCCAGCTTCATCATCATGTGGGCAAAAACATGAAGGAAACCAACAACAGCATCCCAAAGCCTGCTGTGGGCCAAAGACTGCTGATTACCTGTACACGGACCCTGAGAGAGAGAGAGAGAGAGAGAGAGAGAGAGAGAGGGGGGGGGGGGGGGGGGGGGGGGGGGGGGGGGGGGGGGGGGGGGGGGGGGGAGAGAGAGAGAAAGTGAGAGAGAGGGAGAGAGAGAGAAAAAAAGTGAGAGAGGGAGACAAAGGGAGAAAAAGTGAGAGAGAGGAGCGAGGGAAACAGAAAGAGAAAGTGAGAGAGAGGAAGACAGAGAGAAAGTGAGAGAGAGGGAGAGAGATATAGACACGGAGAAAGTGAGAAAGAGAGAGTGCGAAAGTGAGAGAGAGGGAGAGAGATATAGACACAGAGAAAGTGAGAAAGAGAGAGTGCGAAAGTGAGAGAGAGGGAGAGAGATATAGACACAGAGAAAGTGAGAAAGAGAGAGTGCGAAAGTGAGAAAGCGGGAGACATAGAGAAAGTATTTTTATTTTTTGGTATTTTTATTACTGTTTTTCACTTTATGTTTTGTTCAATTCCTACTTCTCTTGCTCTGTTGTTATATGTTGCTTTGACAATACAAAATATTTTGTCATTGAATTGAATTGCAAGAGAGAGACAGAGAGAGAGAGAGAGAATAGTAATACTGACACTGTATGATTACTGTGGAAATAAAGTGTGTGTATGGATCGTGTGTGTTCTCACCTGTATGTATTCGGTGAGTGTGTTGAACACCTGCTTGGCCACAGTCATGGCTTTAGAGAAGTTTCTCTTTCCCGGCTCGTCTATGATCTCTTTGCCTGAGTAATACCAGTAGAAATCGCTGATGGACTCCTGAAACACATTCCAGTCAGGAAGTCGGAGGTCATTTCCTGTACACACACCACTGTACATCCTTCTTCATCATACACACACACACACACGGCTAATAAATGTTTTAAATTATTACGTTTAAACTCCTCCCTTCCTCGACACTCTGTGTGTGTGTGTGTGTGTGTGTGTGTGCTGACCTGCAGGCGGAGCAGGTAATCCACAGTGCAGATGATGATGTTGATGGTTGTGGTGCTTCCTGTCTGTGTTCTGAGGTAATTCTGGAAATCTGCGTGGAAATTCACACACGTGATCCAGCGAGCGCTCATTCTTATGTTACACGTTTTAACGTGGCAAAAAAAAAAGGAGGGCTGTTTGTATTTGAACAGTTCTCAGCTGATCCTTACTATCCATGAATACATGATTCAAACTGTTTCCTATTAGCTGTGTGTGAGTATGAAGCGCAGAGCACTGACCGTTATTGTGTCCTTCACAGAGCAGCTGCAGGAAGCGGAACAGGTCGCAGGTGAACTCATCATCAGCCATCACTTTCTCACCTGGAGCAGGTAGAGACGGGTGAACACACAACCTTACACACAACTGATCTGAGAACAGCTAATCAGCCAGCTGAGTCTGTGTCTATAATGGGCATCAAGCAGTGAGTCAAGGTCAAGGCAAAGACTTCTGAGACTAACAAAAGCAGAAAAAAATTATTTCACACACACAAAAACACACACAGATACAGACACACACACACACACACACACACACACAAAGCCTCATATCATTCAAACAGCACGTCACGTTTTTCAACAGATAAAACATTACACATCGGACATACAGCAGGTATCTGCACGTAAACATGGACAAATAACACATATATAATCACACAGACCACATGGAAAGAGAGTGACGTTAAAAAGACACACACATACACACACACACCAGCGTGCAGATCCACTGAACTCCTGAACTCAAGTTTGTGTCATTGTGGACCAACAGGACCAGGTTTAATATAAGGTGATTAGAGGTGGAATGGAAATGAGAGGATTGGGGGAAAGTCTGTTTTGTAAGTACTCTTCGGATGGGATTAGTTTACTGGATGTATGTGTGTGTGTGTGTGTGTGTGTTGAGTAATGTTTTTGAAGGACTGTAGTAATTTTGATGGATTCACACAGGATAAGTGATCTGTGTATAAATCACAGAGATGGGTGTGTCCTTATGATGCACACATGCTCATCACAGTAAAAACTCCATGTGTACTACACACACCTTATTTTACACAAACATTTTATAAAGGTATGCTTTAAGGGGTGTGGCCATGCCTGATCACATGACCATCACATGTGTGTGGTGTGTACCTGTACCTCCAGAAGCATCGCTTCTCTGACTCGCCCTTTTAAACCTTGTCTATATTTTATTGTTCTGCATTTTAAACTTTTTGTTTCGGCGGGAGACGATAGAAAAGAGAAAAGACCGAGTGCTTCCTGGACCGTCTTTATACTGAAGAAAAAGTGCGAAACGTCTTTTCCCACAGGATTTAATGCGATCTTGACTGACATGTCAGTTCAGACGGGATAAATATCACCTGGAGTAATTTCACCGGCTCAGTTTAGAGAAAGGAAAAATACACCATAATCTTTCCACACGTGTGTGTGTGTGTGTGTGTGAGGTCTATAAAATTTGGTTTGCTACAAACATTTAATATAAAGTTGCTAAGGTTTGGTGAACATGATGAAATTGAGTGACTGATCTGTTGGGTTTGAGTGGATCGAGTTTTGGAGTTACAGCGGAACAGTTAGAAAACAGCCAGGGACAAAAATGTCACATTTAGTGTGTGTGTGTGTGTGTGTGTGATGATTTTTATCCTTGACTGACATGTTAATGCAAAACAGCGAAAGAGAGACAAGGTTTACAGGGACAGAGAGAGATGAGAGAGACAGAGAGAGGGACAGAGGTGTTATTTACCCCGTTCTAGCTTCATGTCTGACACCCGAGCAGAGATCAAGATCGATCAAGAGAGAGAGAGAGAAAGAGAGAGAGAGAGAGAGAAAGAGAGAGAGGATAAAAAAGGGAGGGTATGGTGGTGATGCAGAAAAATGGGTTGAGTGAAACAGGAGACCGGGAGGAAAAGAATTATAACCATTACTCCATGGTCAATATCAGATGAAATCACTCATATGATATTAGACCAAAATGAGAAATGAGATCATGTGACTTTATTACAGTGATGTAATGAGGCTGGTTATTTACTGTGATATTCAAAATGTAATATATTACTGTTGTGCAGCTCTAAATAATCACGAATAATGCACATCTAATTAAAAAACAGACCAATGAGAACAGCTATAGATAAACACTGAACCATTTTTTTTAAAAAACAAGATTATGATAATATCGCAAATCGTAATAAAACATTAAGAAATGTCGTGATATGGAAGTTTAATATCGTACACTCCGTCACGGCGCACCGAGTTCTGAATGAGAATAATATACACATCCTTTGAATCTTTAAAACAATCCTATCGTATGAGCTCGTTTAGCTAACTGTTAGTTATAATAATAGAATCATAAATCCTCTGTGTTTCTCTGTAAGTGGTATCAGTGTAATAAAACAGGAAGTGACTCACTTGTTCCCTCCTCTGACACCATCCCCAAACCTTCAGCCTTATTCTGTCTCTCAAAGGCGTTCAGGTCCAACACGCTGTGACATCACACACAAAAACATCACATCGATTATATTATACACACAGCTGGGGCAGTATTTAATCTTTTACACAGCAGTCCATACAGAGTGCTAACGAGCGAGACAGGGAGACTCTGCACAGACTGTAGAATTCAAACACATTTCATATTTCACTGCTGGAAAAGATAAATCTGCATAGTTCTCATACTGCAGGTGTGCGTGTGAAATCTGTGTGTAAACATCTACAGGGAACCACAGTGTGAGTAATGTGCTGGAATCTTACGTCCTCATCAATTCATTATGAGTCAGAGCGGTTTCACTCTGCGTGTGTGTGTGTGTGTGTGTGTGTGTGTGAGTGAGTGACGGGGTGAGGGATGGTGTGATGAAGTGAAGTTACTGTTATCACTCTGAAGTTGATTCTCTAAATTATATCCAAATAACTTTAAATTATTTTCCTTCTTGTCCCCAAGTGCTTTATTCCTCTTATACCACAGCAATTTACCAACAATTACAATATTTTCTTTATTAAAGAACAACACGTCATCCTTTTTATCCATTTATAGTTACATT
>CM040470.1:252646-292646 GCA_022758105.1 Pangasianodon gigas
TCACTGTTTCCCCCGTTCAGGATGGAGATTCCCAGCTTTAACGTGGAAGACACCATCCAGCCAGTCTCACCTGGAAGACAGGAGAGGAAAAGATTTATAATCAGGAGGATGTAAAGTGTCACAACACGCCACTGATAACGAGTTTAAGACTCTCCAGAGCCTCGCTGATCGATCTTCACGTGAGTTTGAGTGTATGGAAGCTTTATTTTCCAGCCAGGAACGTATGAAAATAATAAAGTGTATAAAATCAGGTGAGTGTATACAGAAAGTAGAGAGAGTGTGTGTTAATGTAACCTGAGTAAATAGTTCATTACCTTTGCATGCACTGATCATCTGCAGCACCATCTCTGCAGCTCCACGGTTATGAAGACGAGACTGCTGATACAGGAGCCTCTGCTTCTCCATCTCCTTCTCCTGCAGAGACCACCGGCATTATTACCTCTACTGTCTCTCAGAGCTCACTACACACACTCACACATACACACACACACTCACACACTCATACACACTCACATACACACACTCACACATACACACACACACTCACATACACACTCACACACTCACACACTCATACACACTCACATACACACTCACACACACTCACATACACACACACACTCACATACACACACACACTCACACACTCATACACACACACTCACACACACTCACACATACACTCATACACACTCACACACACTCACATACACACACATACACACTCACACACACACACTACATACACACACTCACACAGTCACTCACACACATACACACTCTCATTCACACACACACTCAGCTCTCCTTTCAAGTATGTTTAGTTTACTTTCACTTCCATACACCCTGATTAATCTTTTAATTATCTTCATTAATAAAAATGAATTTATTTATATATTTAATATTAGATTTACATGTTAGATGTTTTTATACTTAATATTTAAGTTTATACTGTTAGTAGCAGCCCTGTTTATTTGAAATCACATTTCAAATAAATCTCCTCCCTCCCACGTATGCCTGGCCTGTGTGTGTGCGTGCATGTGTGTGTGCGTGCGTGTGTGTGTGTGTGTGCATGTGTGTGTGTACATGCTGCTCTGTAATCTTTTAACTCAGTGAGTGTGTATGCTCTTCATCGTGCTGTGTGTGCGTGTGTGTGCATGTGTGTGCATGTGTGTGCGTGCGTGTGTGTGTGCGTGTGTGTGAGTGTGTGCGTGCGTGTGTGTATGTGTGTGTGCGTGTGTGTGAGTGTGTGCGTGCGTGTGTGTATGTGTGTTACCAGGGCTATGTGACAAACACACCAGACGCAAACCAGAAACAAAGGGACAGGAAAGAAAACATCAGATCAACATTAACACAGTTACAGAATACACACTTACACACACTCACTGTAAACACCTTAATAATAATAATAATAATAATAATAATAATAATAATAAAAATTTGCATAACATTTTTATCACATCCAATTATGCTTTTATATTTCCATTGAAAAAGTTATTTTATTATTATTTTAACAGATTAAAAGTTGATACTAGAATAATATACATATACGATTATATAACTGTATTTGTCTCATAAAACTGTAAGTTTAAGTTTAATAATAAAACTGTAAAGTTTTATTATTATTATTTTATGTTTGTTTTAGATTTTCTTACATAATTTGTGAGTTTATGTTTACAGTCAACACCACACAACACAATGCTACACACACAATGATAAATCACCACATTCACCAGGGTTACATTAACACCAACATGTTCACACTGAACACCGCCGGTGCGAATGTAACACACACACACACACACATAAACAGTGAAACACACTGACGACAAGCATCAAGCAAAGACTCACAGGCTAACAAACAGAGAGAGAGAGAGAAAAATAGAAAGAGAGAGAGAGAGAGAAAGATAGAAAGAGAGACACACAGACATAGACAGACAGAGCAGGAGAAAGATAGAAAGAGAGAGAAAGACAGAGAGAGGGACAGATAGAGGGAGCGAGAGAGAGAGAGAGAGAAAGAGAGAAAGAGAGACACACAGACATAGACAGACAGAGCAGGAGAAAGATAGAAAGAGAGAGAAAGACAGAGAGAGAGAGAGAGAAAGATAGAAAGAGAGAGAGAAATACAGAGAGAGAGAGAGAGAGAGAGAGCAGGATAGAGAGACAGAGAGAAAAAGAGAGAGAGAGAGAGAGAGAGAGAAAGACAGACAGAAAGAGAGAGAGAGAGCGAGAGAGAGAGAGAGAGAAAGATAGAAAGAGAGAGAGACAGACAGAGAGCGAGAGAGAGACAGAGAGAGCAGGATAGAGAGACAGACAGACAGAAAAAGAGAGAGAGAGAGAGAAAGACAGAAAGACATGCAACTGAGCTGAAAAACTGCAAGCAGAGGAAAGACAGACAGATGAGGGATGTGTGGTCAGAAATAAGTGGACTGATGAAGATGATGATGATGATGATGATGTCGTCACTGGTCTCTAGCGCTGCTGTGTGTCCCCTCCCTCGGCCACTCATACCGTCTCTGACTGTCGCACCTCAAACGACATTTCATCCTGATCTCCCTCCTGATCTTCATCCCCACCTTCATCCTCCTCACCGATGTGGCAGCTCTGAGCAAAAAAAAAAAAAAAGAAACATAAACCCAGAGTACTTTCTCTCTGAAGTGTCGCACGTGTAGCAGGCACAGCTTCAAAAGAGGTTATGAGCAGTTTCATAAGAGCCTTATGAAGAGTTACTTGGCATAACAGCATTATTAGGTTTAGCTAGTTCATCGCTAATGCTTAAAAATCATTAAAACACAATTTACTACAATTTTATTGGTGGACACAAAGCAAAAAAAATCATTCAAGCACAGAGAACATGGATATGGCGCTAAAAAATTAGTCTCTCATTCAGCGTTAATTTTCTCTTTTTGTTTGTTGGTTAAAATCTCCAGAGCACACGGCATTCCTGCAGCGCTACAGCTCTGTCCTGTGGCTCAGTTTACTTTAGTGTTTGATTCACCTCCGGCAGTCGAGTCAATTCAGAGTCGAATTGCTTTCTCACTAGATTTACTTGAAAGCGGACCGAGACCACCTCGCTCAGAGTCGAGCAATCGGGTGTTCTCACCTGACTAAAGAACCGCACTGAGGTGGAGAACACACCAGGAACACACTGTGTATGTGAAAGAACCCTAAACTCTCAAAAGCACAGAGTTTACTGTAATGTTAAATTATCACACAGGGCGGCAAACTACCGTAACTGCTCGAGTATCACGCCTAACGTAAACACACTAACTTAAACACGTACACAGTATTATTGTGAGGCTAATGCTAAGGATTATAAGATATACGTTTATCACTGTATAAGTAACAGCACCCGCAATAAAATATGAAAACATACAGGAACGATTAATTACAGGTCTCACATTGGCCTGAAACAGAATATAAAACATTTCAAAGAGAAAAGTGACGTGACTCCCACCTTTGCCATGATGTCAGCATACGCCATGTACAAATAATCCATATCGAGTTTGCTGTAAAGAGACGGATCTCGGTCATGAACCTTCATTTGAGTAAATATAACAGTGCAGTATGTTCATCAACGATAAGCAGCGTCTCTGTTAACGATAATCTCTCACCTTTTCTCTGTGAGAGCCGTGCGGCTGAAGTGAAGGATGAGCTGATGAAGAGGATCAGGCTTCGTCTCCTTCTCCTCTTCTTCCTCCTCCTCTTCCTCCATCGCCTTCTGTATAATACAGCGGCGAACACACAGGATAAACGCGCTGTAAAGCGCACATCACTTACGATGAGACATGATATAATTGTGCTTACTGATAAGTCATCGATCATCCTGTCTTCAAAAGAGAGGCCTTCGGTGTGGAGCCAGTTTCGTTTATATCCATCAAGGAACATGTTGGAGGCTCGATGGCTGAAACGGCAGCGATAATTAGACCTGTTTTATGCTTCAGCACTTCTTACACATGCTTCATCATTTGTGAGAACTCTGACCTGGGCAGGTTGTACAGCGGAGTCATCCTGAAGCAGGCCACCACCGCACGGCGTCTCTGTTTGGACAGCAGTTTGTGCCAAACCATCTTTTTGGATTTGTACGGATGTTCCGTCTGACAGAGAGACAGGAAGACAGCTTTACGCTTCATTCTCTACGGTCATGTTTGACTTACAGGGTCTGTAACTGGAGCTGTTACTCACCACCTCGATGTGGTAAAGCACTGCTGCAACCTCCTGCACTCTTTTCACCACTTTCTCCGGGGCATCGGCGTCCTCCGCCTTTCCTGCCATCATCTTATACAGAGCCATCTGCCAACGCATGGAGGGATTCTCCACCTGGGAGAGAGAGAGAGAGAGAGAAAGAGAGAGACAGATAGAGAGTGACAGAGGAGAACAAAAAAGATTTGTATTAAAAATGAAAACAGAGAGAGAGTGAGAGAGTGAGACAGATAGAAAGAGTGAGAGAGAGTGAGAGAGAGAGAGTGAGAGAGAAAGACAGAGAGAGTGAGAGAGAGTGAGAGAGCGTGTGACAGAGCAGAACAAAAAGATTTTTATTGAAAATGAAAACAGAGAGAGAAAGAGAGAGAGAGAGAGAGAGAGAGAGTTAGACAGATAGCAGCTGGAGCAGTACTGTCATAACCAGACCCTGACAGTCAATCTGGCCAAAACCCAAACTCTCATCTTCCAAAAGAAGGCCAGACTTCAGGAAAACAGACACCAGTTCACTCGCCCTGGAGCACTCGCTACACTACGACTACCTCGGGCTGAAACTCAGTGCCTCAGGAAGCTTTGATCTGGGAGTGAACGCACTAAGAGAAAAAGCACAAAGAGCTCTTTATGCAGTCAAGAATAAATTCTACAAAATAAACATCCCAATTAGAATCTGGTGTAAAATCTCTGACAGTGTCGTTGCGCTTATTGCGCTGTACGGATGTGAGGTTTGGGGTTCACTCAGTACACACGACTACACTAGATGGGATAAACATCCCACAGAGTCCCTGCATGCAGAATTCTATAGAAATATCCTAAAAGTTCAAAGAAAAACACCAACCAATGCATGCAGGGCAGAATTAGGCCGATTCCCACTGATTATCCCCGTACAAAAAAGAGCTCTGAAATTCTGGAAACATCTTAAATCAAGTAACGAAAACACGCTACAGTATGAAGCTCTGAAAACCCAAGAGCTCAGCCCTAAAACCAGTCGCCTCTGTCAGCTGGTCCTGAGACTCACTAACACACTAACCCCTAACACACTAACCATTAACACACTAACCCCTAACACACTAACCACTGACACACTAACCCCTAACACACTAACCACTGACACACTAACCACTGACACACTAACCACTGACACACTAACCACTAACACACTAACCACTAACACACTAACCATTAACACACTAACCACTAACACACTAACCACTGACACACTAACCACTGACACACTAACCACTAACACACTAACCATTAACACACTAACCACTGACACACTAACCACTAACACACTAACCATTAACACATTAACCCCTAACACACTTACTCCTAACACGCAGCAGTCTCAGACCAGCACTGCTCACCAAAGTCTAGAAGAGTGTATCTGGAGCACTGGGACAGTCAGACCCAAACCCAGTCCAGATTACACTGCTATCAGCCCTAAACAGAGAGTATGAACTGGCAGAGTGTCTCTTCACCATCAGAGATATATAATGCAGAGACACATCCTGACCAAGCACAGGCTGAGTGAGCACAGTCTCGCCGTGGAGAAGGGCCCACACAGGAGAACCTGGAACACAGGAGAACATGGAACACAGGAGAACATGGAACACAGGAGAAGCTGGAACACAGGAGAAGCTGGAACACAGGAGAACCTGGCTGCCCAGAGAACAGAGACTGTGTGCTCACTGTGCGAGCGGTGAGGTCGAGACAGAGCTGCACTTCCTCCTCCACTGTGAAAAATATCAACACCAGAGAGAGACATCTTCACCAAAAACATCACACACAAAATTCCAAATTTCTGCAGTTGAACAGAAGAAGAGAAATTGAGAATCATTCTGGGAGAAGGAAACACTGCAGCCTTCACTGCAAAGTATGTATCAGAATGTGAGAGTCTGAGGGACAGCGAGACACCGAGTGTCCTGCACACACCCTGAATACACACACCCTGAATACACACACCCTGAATACACACACCCTGAATACACACTCACCTGTCAGGTATTTGTTGTTATTGTTTGCTTTATGTATATATATTTTTACTGTTCCTGTTTATGATGTTTGTAATGTTTAAGTACGTAAATATATGTGTTATTTGTATACATTTTGGTTTAATCTACTTGCACAATTTGCTTTGGCAACAATGTGATTTATAACATTCATGCCAATAAAGCACTGATGAACTGAACTGAGAGAGAGAGAGAGAGAGAGAGAGAGAAAGACAGGTAGAGAGAGAGACAGATAGAGAGAGAGTGACAGAGCAGAACAAAAAAAAGATTTTTATTGAAAATAAAAACAGAGAGATACAGAGAGTGAGAGTGAGAGAGAGAGAGAGAGAAAGAAAGAGAGAGATAGAGCGAGAGAGAGAGTGAGACAGAGAGAGTGAGACAGAGAGAATGAAACAGAGAGAGAGAGAGAGAGAGAGAGAGAGAGAGTGTGAGAGAGAGGAAGACGACTCCACTGTTACCTTTTCCTGAAGATGCAGGTTGTTCCGTAGGAACTCTCTCACCTCTTCATCTGTGTCTTTCTGTTAATCAGCAGCACATGAGCAGGTTAGTGATGTTTATTACGGTACAGGTTTTACAGAGAGAAGCAGAAAACAGAGCTGATACACTGCAGTACACGGTGACAGACACATTTCTCATCCTGCAGACTGAAGGAACACAGAAGAACACTATTACAGGTGAACTTTTACAGGTGCTTTCTGTGGCCACTGTACCAGAGAGTAGCGGAACTTGGCGAGGTTAATGAGCTCATGATCGGCTGGAGAGCACATGTTGAGTCCGATGGGGAGCATCTTCTTCAGAGCGGCCACGATCAGAGAGGTCTGCACAGAGTAACGATCCCCCCTCCGCTTCTTCTTAGTACGTTCTACATCAGAGCCGCCAGCCTGGGACGATATTAAAAAAAAAAATACAGGACATAAAACAGGAAAAGAGAACATAGAAAAGCATTTTTTTTTTTCATGAAAATGGACAGATCTCAAAGACTTGCGGCATAAGATACACTTAAACCTCAGAGTCATCTCACGAAAAAAAAAACTGCGCTTAATAAAGCAAACTCAAAGCAGAACACAAGTCCTCAAGTCAGACTTCTAAAACTGGACCAGATCTTCAGTCCAAGACCAGCTGCCTCACACCTCAGAGCCACAACTCTATAGCTGACATCACAGACTTTTTACATACAGTATGACTTTTGGCTTTCAGAACGTTTTTCATCATTAGTTTACCAATTAATTCATTCACTATCTATAAACATATTTAATACTATATTCTAATTAGAGCTGGAACAGATAGGACACACAGGACTCAGTATCGGGCTGATACCAGCAAAAACAGTGGATATTGGAGAAAAAAAGAATGAATTTGATCCTGTAAATGGAAAAGATTGGAATTGGATTTAGAAAAGATTTTTTTTTAACTGGAAATGTTCATATATAAAGACACTTGATAGTTTTTTGTTTTTTTTTTGTTAAGATTGATTTGTATTATATTTATCTTTTGTACTTTATTATATTTGCAGTGATGTTTTGTGCAAGTTGTTTTTAACTGTGTTTTTTTCCTGTATTTTTTAAGTGCTTCAGTTAAAAATTCATTTAAAGAGTAAAGAGAACATGGTATGGTGTGTATCTGTGTCAGAAATCTAAGTCTCTAAACAACGACTGTAACTTAGTGGCAGGACGGAAAATGAAAAAAAGTGTAATTATGTGTAAGAAGGTAAATTCAGGGCTGGAACCAGAGGAGCAGATGTGACATTTTGGGTGAAAAACAGTTATACCGATTGAATAAAATTATCTTAATGAGATCCAGTTTTAATAAGATCAAATATTATAAAGTAAATACAGAAAAAGTTCAACAAGTTTTAAATAAATGATCAAAAACCTAAAAAAGGAAAAACATCAGAAGCTGACTCCTAACTTGAGAAAATTATCCATTTCCTTTAACAAAAATAAAAAAGTCTATGAACTCATTGAAAGGATGTTGTTATGGAGTGTAAATAAAATTATACTTCAAATCAATAATTATAATAAAATCGATCGCCTAAACATTTCGCTCTGTTAGTGGCTCTGAGCTCTGTGACAGCGGCACTGAATCCTGCTTTCATCCCATAAACCTAATAATTCTATTTAGAATTCTATTCAATACAGAGCTCTTTTAGTGTTTTTAATTCCAGGATCATTAATGGGAGGGAAGAGGAAGTAATTTATCATCACGTGTCACCAGGATGGACAAGAGGATGAGGAATGCAGGAGAGACAAAAGTGGAGGATAACAGGAGCTGTTTATATTTTATATCCTATAGATCAGGAAAACATGCAAAGAGACACGTCTAGGGGAAATACACATGCACACTGGGGAATATTCACATGCAGGTGAGGCAGGTTTGTCTGTGTGTGTTAATGGGGTTAATACAGCAGAAAATCATCCAACGTACACAAGGGCGGAAGATGAAACAGGTCACACGCACATAAAACACAAAGCGTGCATGCTGTATCTGATGCACTGAAATACTGATGTACTGATTTATTACTAAATGTGATAGAGACGGTCTTTACTGACGCTGACCTACATGTTCACTATAGGGTCAGAAATAGTTTCGGAGGTTTCTGTTGTTTGAATAGAATATAAAGTGTCCAGTGTTTGGTCTCAACCTGAGTGTGTGTAAAAATCATAGTTATTCTAATGAGTAAGAGCGATTTAAAGTTATAATTAAAGCTGTGAGCAGTAACTCCTGACCTTAACCAGGACCACTTACACCTACAGCCTACAGTAATCAACCTCTTAATCTTCTGATTATTGCTTTCATCTGGGACTTTAACCTTTAACGTCAGATTTATAACGAGATCCTTGGTGTTCTGCTTCTGCATTCCTGTGTGCTCGCTTGCTAAAGAATAAAAGTTCGATGCAAACTAATATCGAGAATGCACTGGTCAGTGAGTCACTATGAAAGATGAACTGAAAGACCCACAACTCATCGCTTGTACGTTATACTGGGTGCACTTTTGAACTTTTCCTGCTGCTGATGTGAATCTGACAGTATAATTTGATCACTACAGAAAAAGAAAAGGAGCGATTTGTCAGTAGGATGCTGCTAATCTAAATGTGAAGAGGATCATCCCTTTTCTTCCCACAATCCCATTTTCAATCAGTTACTCTTGATTGCATTAGGGGTCATGGGTTAAAAGGGGAAGGATGGGGAGAGACGCTGCAGTTATGTGGAGATTAAAAGCCATAATAATCGTTAGAACGAGCAGAGGAACAGACAAGACTCTGAGTGTCGCCCCCTTGTGCCAAGGAAGCTGCATAGCAAGCTACAAAACAAACAGCCAACAAGCCAACTGTCCGGAATTGGGACCAATTATGTTTCATTTAGCCAGAACAGCTAATCATCCAAAAATATAATTTATATAAATCTAGAGTTGCTTTTCTGAACTGGCTCAACTGAAACGGATTTGGTAACAACCGGGAATCAGCCATCGCCAGAAAAATAAAATAACGAGAAAGAAAGAAGAAGTTGAAAAGAATCTGAAGATCCCCATCCTGACTAAAGTCCACTCACGTCAAACTGACTCGACTACACACTCTTTCATCAAACGCCTCACCTCAGACTCCCCCGTCACACACTGGCAGAACCGCTAGCAAAAACACTTTCTCTATGTGTCTGAGTGTGTGCGTGTGTGTGTGTTACACACTGTGTGTATTATAATCCTGTTCTAATTACTTTGGGACCTGCTTTATAATCTCATTGACTTTGTCCGCTGCGATGTCTGCATTTATAACGTACACATCGTGTCACTGTCTATGAGTGTCTGCTGTTGGGTTCATGAACTGTACAGTATTTGTTTTTAACACAGAAATGGATCATCTAATTTTTTAATACATGCATTAGCAAAGTTGCAGTCAGTTTAGCTACGTTTAAACCAAGCAGGCTCAGAGTAACGTCCATGTGGTTATTCTTGAGCTGTCATGTTTCTAGTTTTATGTGTTTCAGTGCCAGTATGCTGGGGGGTTGATGAAAATAACCACAAAAAAAAAAAAAAAAAAATTCCCCATAAACGGGTTGCCATGCGGCGTGCAAAGAGAGAATCTAACCTCAGCGTTTCCGGCCTAGAAAATACACCAGAGACAAAAAAACATTAAAAGAAAAACACCGCAAAACTCGCCAACTCGATGGTTACTCACTCACCAGCACAGACACCAACACACAGGAACTCAAAATACTTAACACAGTCACCTGCACAGTAACAGACTTTACCTTTAGATCGAGTGAGGACTGATGAGTCCCATTAAAGAACAGGAAATAAAGATTTAGCAGGAATTCTCAACACTATACTGCTGATGTCAGAGTCACTCATTTCAGTTCAGTGGTTTTTCTGCTCAAAGACACCTCATTTACCTCATCAGGTAATTACCAGGGTGTTAGCGCAGGGAAATCTCCACACGGTGCTCGACTTCAGCTCTTTAACCCTGTGGACTTGATGAGCTCTTTGTTAGGAGATAAATTATGTCCACTAATAAACTCACCTTACTCATCTTGCTCTTGCTATCAGCGGTGAGGAAGGACATGTTGTTTATCTCGTTTATCACCACAAAGTTCTGCTCCTCACGCTTAAAGTTCTGCAGAGAGAGATAGACTGAGAATGTAATAAATGTGTGTACTCAGAGAGATAATATACAGCTAGTGTGTGTTTCTGAATATCCGTCTCCTTAATGCAGAGCACACACACACACACACACACACACACACACACTACCTACCTATATGCAGACATCATGTACTATATAAAATATCACACTTATTCTCACATGAGATTTGGACCAGAAGATGAAGACCTCTCCCACCATACGGAACAGTTCCTCAGCATCGGGGTCAGGGCAGGTTAACCACCTCGCCCTGATACACACACACACACACACGCAACATTAGATGATCTTTGGGTTATCTGTTTCTAATTAAAACTGGGTTGAGTGAAACTACAGAAGCTATAAACCAAACTGTAAAAAGATAAATTTTGTTGTTTAGATGACCTGTTGTTGTCGACGTAGCGGATGAGTAGAGGGTAAAGAGCGTATAAATCTCTGCAGAGGACGGCGAACTCGTCCCGTATAGTTCCCTCCTCCTCATCCCCCTCCGTTTTGCCCTCCATGCGCAGGTGCTCCTCCTCGGCCACCACCTTCGCCGTGCGCTTCTTCAGCTTCTCCATCGTCGGGATGAAGTGAGACTTGAGCATCTCGGGCTTCGCTCTGCTCACGATCGGCTGAGAGAACACTGCAACACATACGACACACCAGTTTGGAAATTTCTCTTGAATAACTGTGTTGCTTTATTAGTGCAGATCAATTTGCAGTGATTACGTTTAGGTGATGTTTAATTAAAGACGTAACGTTAATCACCTGCCAGTCTCTTCATCCAGGGAGCCTCGTCAATGCCCAGGTTGTTGACGACGATCTTCATGATGCTGCCCAGCAGCTGGTTGAGGTGCTCGGAGGTGACGTGGGTGCAGAGTTTGCCCTCTAGCTCGGGGTGGTTTTCCACGCCCCTCTCCCACCAGCGGGGCAGATAGTTACACAGCATGGGCAGGGTGACTTCAATCACATGGGGCATCTCTGTGTAGCGAGCGCCTGATTCGGCCAGGTGACTGATCTCCCTCATCAACACATCCAACTCCGGGATGTCCAAACACAACTCCTGCACCTCATTAGGCAGACCCAGGACTGAGAGAGAGAGAGAGAGAGAGAGAGAGAGAGAGAGAGAGAGAGGGCTGAATCCATGTTCATGGTGCAATTTATACTGAAACTGAAAATATTGTGGGAAAATCACTAGAAAGAGCTTTAATTAAAATTTGACTGTAGTCAGTGTACTTTAAGCACCACATTCTCCTTTTCACTGACTGCGTACTGTACGTATGTGTTATGAAGGGAAAATCCCAGTGACGAGTTAACGCTGAGGCCGAGACACTCACTGGCTCTCTCTCTGGGGGTTTTGGTCGTGTAAACAGAGAAAGCATTGAACTCGTTCAGATGAGGCTCGAGGTAAGCCACAGGCATCGCTGCAGCTAAATGAGCTAAACACTCTCCCAGAGCAGGCCTGTGTCTGAAATAAAAAAAAACTCACAATGATTGAGTAACACACATCAAACACACACTGATGTCTCTGACACATATCGCGATCGGAAAAAGTGAGTCAGACTGAAAAAGTTTAAAAGACTTCAGACCTTTCAGCATGAGGGGTTTTGACGGTGCCGAGAGAGTAAATGCTGCACATGATTCTGTAGCAGGACATCTGCAGGTCGTCCACTAACACATAAAACAACTCGTTTCATTTCCTCCGTTCTCAAACGCTAACACAACTTTATTTATTTAGCTGAGTAAGAAGGTTCTAAACAGTGTATAAAACCTCGAAAGGATTTATAATCAGGTTTTTGTTCTACACTCAGGATTAACGCTGGTGATGTGACATATACACCACTTCTAAACAGCGCCCCAGTGTGATGTAAAGCAGCTTACGTATGACGTCGTCTCCAAACTGGTGCTGTGCGATGTGATCGAACAGCGAGGTGAGGACCGGCAGCAGGGCCACCGTAGTGTAGTTAATATTTTGAGACACGCCTTTCACCGGCTAGACACAGAAAAGCATTACACACACACACACACACAAAAAAAAAAAAACACACAACCATAAACATTTATACACTAAATTATATCTCGGAGATCGATATCTAGCTCATACAGGCCATTGTACTAAAACAATATAATGTTTTATTTTTGTTTTATACCTAGTACTACTTGCCCTATGTGCAGTGTGTGTACATGTGTGTTAATTTTCCAGTGACAGAAGGCAGTTTTTTAGAACAACTTAGCATGTGGAAAATGCAATACTTCATTCACAACTGTATGTGATGTATTGTATTGTTGAAACTGTATGCGCTTGAATGTGCGTCCTGTGGTACCTGGTTGCCTTTCGACACTTTGCCCAGTTTGAGGTTCTCCACCATCTTTTCGATGTCATCAGCCGCACTCTCGAAGAACGATCTCAACCCGGCCTTCACAATCTCGGGTCCTGATTTCATCACCGTTCTGCCAGAGACAGAGACAGAGACAGAGCCCATTCAGTCTGTCCAGTTTTGCAATAAAATAAAGAGTAATGAAAACTGCATGTGCTAATAATAATAGTAAGGTGACTAGATGGTGGATGTCAGCTACTGCACGCTACAAAGTTCAGAATTAAATACAAAGATCTCACTAAGAAAAGTGAAGACTCCATATGAGCTCATGTATGAATATCAAAGACTTATAATGTGTTAAAGTCAGAAATATTCTTCTATATGATTCTTTAGAAATCACATTTAGCTAGGTAATTACTGTGGAACACAAACACACAGCACATGTACTCCTTTTGATAATATAGTGTTGTTCCAGTCTGTAAAAATATTTGGATAGAAAGAGACATGTAGGGACATGGATATATAACTGATAAATAAAATGAATGTAAAAATGTAAAAAGGTAACCTTGCATCGAGCGAGCGTGCGAGTATGTGGAGACAGTTAACAATAGCAGGAGCATCCGTGCCTAAGACAGAAAGACACAAATGTAAATCTAAAAGTGTTTAATAAAAAAGTAAAGTTCTAAGTAAAGTTCTAAGTAAAGTTCTAAGTAGCGGACACAGACTACTGGACTTGGCTGTAGCAAATAAACAGGAAAGATTTAGAGATGTACACGAGTATCAGAGGAACAGAACAGAAGAGAAGGATCTGTGCAGGCATCTTACCGAAGAGAAAAACTCTGTGTCTCACCAGAGCCGACATCTTACAGAATATACTGCAGCGGCAAAGGAAATTAAAAGGCAGAAGAGTGGGAAAGAATGAACAAAGAGAAAAAAGAAAAACAGGAAGAAATCAAAGCAGAGGAAAAGTTTCAAATGATTTATACTAAAAAAAAATTATCAGGAGAATAAAAAGAAAGCCAACAGTCCAGGTGATGATGTTTCGGTCACGGTTGTGCTTTTAAAAGAGGTTTTTTTTTTTCAATTAAAAAAAAAAAAAAAAACTACCTGGCGATCATTTCTTTCTCCTTATTTGAGGCGTGGCCGCCGCTGCCCAGGATTTTAGCGGGAGTGGACAGGAAATAGAGGCAGTGGTTTTTAAAGTACTGATTTATCAACGGCAAGAGGATCTGAAGAGGACAGAAATGTTACTGGTCGTGAACATGAGGCTTCATACAAATATATTTATTTTTTTAGAGACTGATTTTGAAATGTTATTTAAACAAGCTTAACCTTGGCGAAGAACTTGATCTCCTGCTCATGCGGTGATTTCTCCACACGACCGCTGCTGACCACCGCCTCTGCGCACACACACACACACACACACACACACACACACGAACAATCATAACATTTTCAGCAAATCACCACATAATAAAGATTATACATATACATATGATTTGGTAATTAGCATTGCACCCCAATTCTCACACACATTACTCGTTAATGATAAAATAAGTTACACAACTGTGCAAAGGAAAAATATTAAACAGGATAGTCAGATTCTTGTGTTCACGTTTTCTAAAAAGAAATGCGTATCTTCATACCGAGGTGAGCGATGAACTCCTGAGCGATGTCCATCCACTTGAGCAGTTTCTGTAAGAAGCCGTAAGCAAAGCGCTTCTCAATGGAGGAAATGTCACTCTCCATGTCCTTCAGCCCTCTGCAGGTTAAAACACACACACACACACACAAAGAGTTTCAGATTTTTATTATCTCAACCTCTTTCAGCATTTTTTTGGATTCCATTTCTTAAGATCTTGCTTTATTCCCAGTTTGTCTTGTCGAAACTACTTTTTTCTCATTTCTGGGGCAAAAAAACCACACCCTGAATCTCTTCACATTAGGGTAAATGACAGTAATGTAAACCTCTGATCTGGATGTTGATATTTTTACCCATTTTTCACCGCACAATGTCAAAGGTTCCTCTGTTCATGTACACAAACCATCATGCATCAGTAACAGTACTGTATCAGTGTATGGGTTTCAGGACACAAGCCTTGGTGTTGCTTGGTATTCGTCTTATTTTAAAGTTTCTTTACTTGCTTGAGAAGCCGCATGCTTTACCTCGTCACTGCGTATCCGTTCAGCTGGAGGAATCTGAGCAGCTCGTACGCCTTCTCACGGTCTCGAGCTTTCTCTTTGGCCGTTAACGTGTCGTAGGGAACGAGCAGAGGGTGAGTCCCACCACCTGGAGATGGCAACATGAACATGAGTGTTACCTGATCAGACCTGATCAGTCTCCACTAATAATAAATCAATCAATCAATCAATCAATCAATCCTGTCACATGATGCCATTACATCACTGTGTCTCTCTGCTGCTCTGTTTTTAGCACTTTCTGTGACTCAGTGTTTTCTGGTGCAACTCTGTATAGTTTTTACACCATTGCTGTTCAAGGTAACTGACACAATGACTGATAAAGCACTGGGATAAAAGCAGACATCTCTCCTATGCGTTCAGTTTATCCTGTATTAGGAGAGAAACGAGTGCAAACCCTTCGCCTGCAGCTCCATCTTCTTCTTGCGTCCCCAGGTGTTGTGGTAATTCTCAGCCAGCTGCTCTGCCATGGACTAGAAAAGACAAAAACTTAAATCAGCACAGAGAAAAGTATTGTATATTCATGATTATTCATGATAAGTCCAGTCACCTTGTCTATTTATTTCAAATCTACACAATTTAAAATGACCTGGAGGACTGAAAACTGATTTCACTGTCAGGAAAAACAGGCATGATTTTTGTTAACAAGCAAAATATACCCTGAGTGGTCTACAAAAGTCCTTAATGTGTAATTCCATATCTTCTACAATCATGTTCTTTTGAGTATTTGACTTGACTTGAGCATTTGTACCTTAATAGAAACTTTTTAACCTTTTTTTTCTGAGTGTAAATAAATACATATGTAAATATGTAAAAATAAAAATGTCAGCTTACCTGCAGCTCTCTGGACAGAGTCATGCCGGATATGTTTATAGGCTGAGGGTTGTAGCCGTGGCTCGGGTCGTACGTCGCCTAGAAAACAAAAAAGCAAGAATCTTCAATCACAGACTATCAGAGAGTGTGGACTGTCTGCTGTCACATGAAACTAACAACATGTACAGAAATTGCTCATATATAACAAAAGATTATTAATAAATCAGTCTGTCTAACAATTCACTACCATGTACTGCTTTCATTTCATCAGGTAATAAAGATGAATGTGATAAAGCACTATATAAGCACTTTGTGATAGGCTTGTACATGTTCTAGCTTTTGAATTAAATGTGGCATCACAACAAGTTAAAAAAAATCAAGTGATCAGTTTGCAAACAGGAAGATTTCAGTTTATAAATATTAAATATTCCTCACACAGTTAATCACTGAACCTGTCTCTGGTAATGGAACCCATGTATTAGATTTTTGCAAAAAATATTATCATTGCTTTCCACCATTTTGTCTTTCACACTCGTACCTGTGCGGTCTGAGAGATTTTCCGTGCCGCTTTCTTCTCTCCTTTGTCTTCGTCTCCATCTCTGGCTTTGTCGAGTGTCCACTCCCAGGCTATCATGGCCTTTATGGACTCTTTAATGGGCCAGCGGTAAATTTCTTTATCCTACACAACAAAGGATGCAAAAGCATGTGTAGAAAAACACAATGAACAACCTGCTGCAGAATATTCAGACACAACCACAACCCCAAAAAACCCCTCTCTTACCTTCTCAGAAAATGTTTTGTACGGTCTGAGCATAGGATGAGTCTTGGCATTTTCATCCAGCACTTCACCAAACGTCCAGTTGTTTTGGATCTGCAGATGCATAAAGCACAAGAAACAGTCCAAGACTAGTGCTAGAACAATACAATGAATTCCCAGTGCGATATTTCTGGACAGTAAATGCACAGCTCTCAGTGCATCACAGTATCTGTGGACAGCTTATAAAAAGGGGACATTAAACACAGTAACAGCAACAAAACATTTAAATCCCTGTACTGGATTTTAAGCCATGTGATGCGTGTCATTATCTATAACAGCACAGCAGTGTTAACGATATAACTAATTCATTTTTAATTAGCACAGTACACAGTACGCCCTGCAAACAAAATACACTACACACAAATTTTCATTTTAAAATATATTCAGTGAAATAGTAAAGACATTCAGCTCTACCTTCTCGAAAGCCCATTTATCGTGGGTGTACTCTGCATATCTGTTGATAAATCCATCCAGTTTCTCAGGAATTATGGTGCTAGATAAAAGAGCAACAAAAACAAAAGTGCAACAGACATTAAAGCTGCTGTGTTGATAATAAATCCAGAATTAACACTCAAACTATGTCATTCAGAGTGTCTTACTTGGTTGTGTCCACCGGTTTGGGATCAAAGTTGCCCTCGGCATCGACAGAAGCTTTCTTTTCTGTTTTGGAAGAGTAACTGGCATCCACGTAATCAGGAGGAATGGCACCGGCTATGGCACAGATGCAGGGCATTGCGATTTTAAACAATTCTGCATCAAATTTCTGTAGGAAGAAAAAAAATCTATATTAATTTTTTATATTCTCTAATATTATACGTTAGCTCTATAATATATTTAACGCATCACTGTAGGATTCAAAAGTACGAATTACTAAGAATTGTTTTTATTACAATGTTAGTGAGCTGATACTTATGACTCATGTACATATGTTTGTTTGTTTTTGTTTTGTTTTTTTATGACGCCGTGTGTAATATCGTGTTTTTCTCGCCTTGTGCGCCAGAGATTCAAAGATCCCCCAGAAGAGTTTGCGGGTCAGGTGAAGCTCTTCCTCTGATGACACACCGAAGTTGGCCCAGCCGTTGGGGAGGCAGTAATACTTCCAGCAGCGTTCATAATGATTAGTCAGCAACTACAACACAGCAGGGGAAAATTCTCATATCACATGTGTTTATTCAGTGTCCAGAATTAATCTTTAAACCAACGGACAGAAATTAATGAGTAATAATACTGCATTTTCTGTACAGATCTAGCTTATATAGTTATAAAGTGTTATTTTTCTCTGAATTGCCCTCGTCATTGTTGTAAGCTGACATGACTGCTAAGTTGCGTGTCTTTTTATGCTTTCGGATATTCTACATTAAGTACTGAGTCATTAACTCGGCTAAATTAAGTACTGTGTCTAGAGAGCAGAGTCGTACCTTCAGGGGCATTCTGGCATACGCATTGAGAATTGGCACATCAAACACAAGTCTTCTCAAAAGGTGCTGAAGCATCGACGGCCGCAGATACCTGAGACGAAAAAAAAAATGTCACGTAAAATAATGAAACATAAAGAGACCAGAATAACTCTACATCCCACTGAGCTACTGTACTGCCATCCTAAGGGTTTTATTCTCTAAACGATTTTCATTATTCCCTTATACAGCATAAACATCAAAATATGCAATCTCACGTCATCAGTAACACACCAGCCAAAGATGCTCTAATACACCAACATCAAAATCACCTTCTGTTAGGATCAAAGAGTCTACCAGGAACACTAAGACATCATTTTTTTCCCAAAGGATGTTGCTGAACATTTCTAACTGGTCTCAATTAACATTAACATGTTTTTAAACAGCTGAAGAATTGAGTGACTTAATTCTTTAAGAATAATAGATGGAATATAACCAGTTATTGCCAGCAGACTGACTTGCACAGAGACATGAGACACTCCTCAATGACGTCTCTCTGAGCTTTGGTGAGCGAGCGTCCTCGGGAGAGCCTGTAGATGGTGTGCAGCATGGAGTCGATCATGATGGCGCGGTGGTCAGTGCCGGCGAATAGAGGAGCGCATTTAGTGATGAGAGGGAGAACGGCCGAACAGAGATAGCGGTTCAGAGCCAGAGCCATCTCTGTGGTACTGAACGCAGCCTGGGAGATGACAGAGACAAACACGGTCAACAAAAACAACACAACAAGGAAACAACAAAACACACAAAAAGTTAGATAACAAGCGACGCTTGGAGATGCACACCGTGTCCAGAGAAGCTGCTGCTCGCATATCGGGCAGGAATCCGACTTCCAGCACGTGTAGGAGGAAATCCTGATTATCGATCCCATACACTCTGTCCAGGAACAGCACCATGGGGGCCTTGTGATCCGGGACAAAACTGGCAGACATCTTTGGCTCAACGATACTGTTATCTAGAATGAGACAATTATATACAATATATTGTTTCTTTATCTTTGTTCAGATTAATATAAACAAAATACAAACTGTATTATAATAATTATTAGATATATAATATATATAAAACTCCTCACCTTTGCCAAACGCAGGTATCTGCAGTGGAAGACTAATAACACCTACGAGATCCTCAATGGGAACCAAAGATCTGAGAATAGCCCTGATCCTCAGAGCTTCTCCTTTCCCTGCCTGGATCAGCTGCTCATGCACAACAAAAATCAAACA
Source organism: Pangasianodon gigas (assembly GCA_022758105.1). Classification (NCBI taxonomy): domain Eukaryota; kingdom Metazoa; phylum Chordata; class Actinopteri; order Siluriformes; family Pangasiidae; genus Pangasianodon; species Pangasianodon gigas. Next base: position 272,293 of record CM040470.1, read on the forward strand.
ATCATCATATGAAACATTGCTTGCGGGAGATCTTGGGAACTTCTGAAGCAGGACTAAATATATAAAACTGTCGCATGTAATGCTTCGGGTGATATTGTGAAATAGAAGGACAATCTTACATTTGACTTAAGACTATGGTCAAGCTCAAGTTTAACTTTATTATTCCATAAATATACATTTATTCAGTTTTGCTGATAACTTTCATAAAAAGTTAATGAACGATTTACCACAAAAAAACTCAATAAACTATTTTAAAATAGGTCACAAATAAACACAACAAATCTGTGTTTAATGATTTAATTTGATCAAGTTTATCACAGGCTCCAATTTAAATATTAAAACTTCCAAAATCAGATGAAGCCAAAACATGCATTTGGACATTTGGAAAATGCCACAGCCCATAATAACTGTTTTAAATGTGAATAAAAAGCCTACTTTTATGTAATTTATTAACCACTGCACTATCCTTAAACTTTTACTCAACTGGTAGTGAAATATCAAGTTATCATCAGAAGCTGAGCAAAAGCAGAATAAATAAAGCCTAAAGCAGACACTTGCATGCATTTCAGGAGCGCAGCGTCCCAGCAGGTCGATGAGAGCAGCGTAGAAGGACATGATGGCATTTCCCAGATGAACTCTGCTCTCCTCGTGTTGCTCTTCTCCTCCAAACCTGATAAAACATGACGTAAACTCTAAACATAACACTGAACTCTGAAATCCACACTAACGGTGCATACAGCAAACTGTGCGGTGTGTCTGGGGTTTAAGAAATGAGTAACTGTCACTGAAATATAAACGTAGAGATTATATATCAGGTCTATTTGTAAGAGACACAGATAATGGATAGTGAAGTTATATAAGAAACAAATAGAGGCGTACATAGGGAAGCGTCTGTCCTTTTTGACAGTGGGTCCATCTCTGGCCGGATCCTCAGAGATCTTAATGGCTTCTTCAATGGCGGCCAAAAGGCCATTACCTCCCTCTCCTCTGAGCGCAGGGCCGAAACACTCGGGCCGTCTGATCAGGAGACGCACCACCACGTTAGCGTTCTCCTCCACACTCTCTCCTGCACAGACAACAACACAAACATTAGACAAAGGCTGTCCAGTACACATAATTCCCCACAATGCACCAACCACATGATGATGAGTGTGCACGTCGCAATCTGTAGGAAATAATGAGTAGGGTCGGAGGAGGGACCTTAACTACGCTTAGATCTTCCCAGAAAACTTTAAAACTGAGCTGAATAATTAACCTAGTAACTTACCTTCTAGTCCGCTCTACATGGCTTGGTATTTTACAGAATTTTGTACAGCCTCTTGCACACTGCTTTTAAAGTTCCAGTCTTTGAGTTTTATACCTCTAACACTAACAAACTCGAAGGATCGTGTAATTTTGCTTTTTTGGTCCTTAAAGCTGACAGTTTGATTTCACTAGCCATATCTCCGTTCTCCTGCTGGTCTCCTGCATCAGTCACCTCTTCCTCCCACTACTTCTCCCACAAACCTCTACAGACTTTGCTATTGTCTTTGTGCCTGACCCAGAGTGTACCCCTACAGCATAGACGCAATAATGATTTATACACACCGTTAACAAAGACGGCGAATCGGAGGAAGTCGAGGTATTTCTCTCCACCGCATGGGTTCCAGCCGATATCAGGGTAACCTTTCGACAAGAGCATGAGGCAACTCTGCAGCCCACAACCGGCCAAGTACTTTACCACCTACACAAGAGCAACATCAACACACTCATATATACAGGAGAGGGAATGTTATAGCAGTAAAGAAGAACGTAAATATGTGTATGGAAAAATATGGATTTTAGTTGGATTCACAAGTCTGATAAATAGACAGTAAATGGAAGGTGTGCAAACGTAATATTTAAATAATATTTCAGACTTGTTATTAACTAAACTGACAGAAACTGGACTTTAGTGCTCAGAGATGATCACCTTCTCCAGGTCCTGCTCCTGAAGAGCCAGCGCCAGCTCGTTGTTATCGATGCAGGACGCTGCAGCAACATCAAGAGGTGTAGAGCCTCGCATTCCTGAAACAGCATCATCACACCATCAGTAAAAAGTAAAAAATGATGTTTAAAGAGTATACGGTACAGCGTGATTATCTGACCCAGGCCGATGCCGCTGTTTTGCAGCAGGTAACTCAAGTGGTCGAACATGGAGCGCTGATTCTGACGGCTGATTCGGCAGAAATAACACAGGAAACGACAGCAGTTGGTCACCATGCGTGGGAAACGGATCTCCTGCAGAAAACAAGCAAAATACAAAATATTACGATATGCACATTGTTTTTTTTTTTTAGTCCAGTCTTTGAGTTTTACACCTTTAATATCAGCTCTTTACTCCTTGCTTTTATTGTTGTTTAAAGCTGACAGTTTGATTTCAAAAACAGATTCCAAATAGGGTTTACCTTCGAGTCTCCGCCCCCGAGTACGTTGACCATGACCTCCATGACGGTCTCGTGCATGCCCAGCGCTCTCATCAGATTGGGATGCTGGTAGAACACCCTGTTATTCATTATATTTCTGGAGAAAGGACAGAAGTTAGACTGATACATGGTACAAACAGGGACTAGGAACTATTCTATATCTAAATATTCTATATTCTATATCTATTCTATATCTAAATATTCTATTTATTAAATAATATTTAGCAGCAGGAGCAGACGTTGCACTGTGTGTGTGATACTTCAATCAACTTCAATGATATTAGCTTTATAATTAGTATTACTCTCGATTTATATCCCAGGAATTTAGTATGATTTATTTATATTTTCTTTTCTCCTTACTTATTCACTACATATTTTATTTCTAGTTCTAATAATAAGCACTTTATTCTTATTATTTGTATAGTGGAACAATGGAGTGACCCTTACAACATTAATTAAAGCATTTATCCATCTATCCATTTATTTATTCAATAAAGCAGAAATACACACCCTAACCTGTTATTTTTTAGCCTATAAATCATCGTACTGCAGCGTACAATCCTGACAATGAATGCAACCTAGCTATCATATTACAATACTATATAATCAACTTATAATATTATTTTCATTGTGCACCGTTTGTTTCACTACAGTGTGCTCACATTAAGCTTTTTAATTCATACAAGATGAATAAGGAGTAATAAGTTGCAGAATCCTATTTGCTGTACTTGTGTTCTCACCCGATGCTCTGGATCATGAGCCTCTCCTCCTCAGGACCCATCTGGACGATGAGAAGCGAGCGGATCTGGCTAAGACACTCGAGCAGCTCCATGGTGTCCTGCATGGACACGGCGTTGATGGTGTAGGCTTTGGGTAGAGCGCGGATCAGCTCTCCCAGAGCGTCATACTGCCGGTGCAGCAGGCTGAACATGAGCCGCACCAGCTCGGGGTCCTGGATGAACGACTCCTGAGCCCAGTGGATCATCGTGTGGGAGATCAGCTCCTGCAAAGTGCCTGAAACACAGCGTGCACACACACACACACACACACACACACACACACACAGGAAAGTTATTTTTTTCTGATGCACTGTAAACCTAAATTTAAAGTGTTTTAGTTATAATCTGGTAGCAATAAATGAATAAAATGAATTATGATTATTAATGTTTTCATGAAAGCAACAATCCATCCAAAGCAAATCAGTGCGCACTGGGTTTCTTCTCCTCCTCTGGCTCCATCTCTGTCTCCTGCCTCCTCCTTCGTAGTCTCTTCACTTTCTCGAGTAACCTGAAGAATCGTCCACGCAGAGATGTGTCCACATGCTCTTCCTCCTCCTGTTCCTCGACGTGAATACCTGAACAAGAGAAAGAGAGCAGGAAAGACTTTCTAAAAAATATGTCCTGGCTCAGAGTAGAGAATGGCTAACTAGTTAAGGCTACAGTGGAGTTAGAGTGAGTTCCGACTGACCGCAGTGAGCCAGCAGGTCATTGTGAAACATCTGAAGTTCGACTCGGACTTCCTCAGGAACAGGAGGGTCCTCTTCATCCGGACAATTCTTAAAATCCATCAGTATGTTCATCTACAAACACAGACACACAGGCAGTTCAGAGTTCATAACTACTCATGCACAGTATAAAAAAAATAAAAGTGGTGTGTGTGTGTGTGTGTGTGTGTGTGTGTGCGAGAGCATACCTGTTCTTGTGGTGGTGAACGGAACTCTCTGGTCTTGCGAGCTGTCTCTGCTGCCGTCATGGTGAAGGCCTGCATGAGCTCGAAATAACGCTGCTTCTGATTCGACTGAACTTGAGTGACGAACCTGTCAGAGAACGCGACAATGGCCTCAACACGGTGACGCAGCTCACAGTCGCAGAAATACTGCAGCAGAGTACACATCTAAGAAAGAGACAGTGAAAAAAAAAACAAATTATTCATAACATGGCTGTTAAGTACAATAACCTTTGCGCAATAGCAAATGTGAAAATTGTCCCGAGTGAAAAAAAGTGCTGTTGTTTTGTTTTGTTATGCAATTTGCATAATTAAAAAGCAATTTCAAAATTCAAAACAATTTTTGAGTAACTTTGAGTATTAAATAACTTTATATGTTTTGGCACAATTTTAGATACAGTCTTCATAGCTGAAAATGTGGAGTGAGAGAAAAACAGTTTGATGGACAGAATGAGGAAAGGAGGAAGAGTAGATGGGAGAGTCAGATATTATTCATAATTTGATAAACGAAATAATGACATTAGACTAGAATGCTAATGTGAGTTTATTTTATAACACTTGCACATCTATGTGAATAAGTGAATAAATAAAATGTTTTCAAAACTTAATATGAAAGTTGATCTTTTATGTAGAGAAATACCTGCAACTTTACAGACTCAGGTAGTTTCATATGCAGTAGCCCCTCCCCAACTTCCTCCTCCTCTTTAGGCTCCTCCCTCCCCATGGTAGGCCTGGCCTCCAGCTCAGCCTGTGGCTCCGCCCCTCTATGCTCTGCTTTCTCTTTGTCAGCCTTCTCAGGCGCAGGGTGCTCTTCCTCATCTTCCTGCTCTGTCTGGTCTTCCTCCTCCTCTTCCAGCTCCTCTTCCTCTTCTTCCTCCTCTCCCATTCCTTCGTCGTCAGTCCACCCATCCACCCGTTCCTCCTTTTCTTTCACTTCCACTCCCTCCTCTTTAGATACGAGCTGCTGCTCTCCTCCTTCTCCACTCTTGTCCTCCTCCGCTTGACCGCCTTTGTCCTCTCGGAACACGGTGGGCTCGATGAGTTTGAGGATGTGTTTCACGTCCTCATCCTCAAACACACCCATGATGAGCAGCGTACTGATCAGCTTCAGGATAGGAACGAAGTGGAACTCCACGCTGCCCCCTACAGGATCACGCATGGCCTGGCCTCCGTCCTGCACCGCCTCCGTTAGCATGCTCAGGGCGTGGTCTTTCAGAATCTAGAGAGAAAAAGAAGGTTATTTAGTTCAATCAGATGTCTCAGGTATTGCAGTTCATGCTGCAATGGAGTGATTACAGCCAATCAGAAATCTCCATACCTGCAGCGGTACGAAAGGGCTGAGTGTGTACAGGTCAGCATTGGTGCCCACAAAGCCGGTGTGTGAGAAGTGCAGTGTGGGTCTGAGGCAGGTGGAGCGTCCCACGGCGGGGAGTGTGTGAGCCCTCAGCGTGATGGAGCGTGTCTCGTCCGTCATGGGCACGATAAACTCCCGGTTAGTCATGAGGCGGTTCCTCTTGGCCGACTCCAGGTGCATGGAGATGAGCAGGTCGTAGTAGCCGCTGCGGATCGGGCCGGGCAGGTACGAGTTCTCTATAGCGTAGAAGAGCTGAGACTCGTCCACGTGGCTGCAGAGGGCGTGGGCCACACGGTTGTTTCCCAGAGCACACACCGATCCATACAGCTTCAGCGTGTGGTGGTGAAACTTCAGTAGGTCAGTACGCTCCGAAAGCTCCAGGATATCAATACACCTACAAGTGATAAGAGATGCCAACAATCACCACAGTGTGTTAGAAAAGTATAAGCGTTAACATCTAAATGAATTAAATTCTGTTACGTACTTGTTCTCCTCTGGAATGTGTAGTGCCATCATGGTGAGCGGCTCCGTGCACTGCACCATCCAGCCAAGTCTCTCGCTAACGCGGCCCGTCTCAGGGGACAGGAAGCGGTTCGGCATGCGGCTCCAGATCACCGGGGTCAGCATCTGGACATCGAGGCGGGGAGGGCACTGCGGGACCGGATTCCTCCGATCGCTCCGGAACATGGCTGCCGAGATGGGCATGATATTCTGGATAGAAGTGTCAGATTTTTAATTTTAGGTTAATTTTAGGTTCCTGCTCTAGATATCCTGTGACTGAAAATTGTGTTCTTTGGCATAACTACTGGTCAATTAAGCTAAGTTTGGTCTCTAAGAGCACTCTACTGCATAATAGCATTGCATTAAGTATGCCAAGATTTAACACTAACACTAGTCTAAAACTAAATTGTGTCATGACCCACAGCTCTAAGCTCAGAATTTCATTTGTTTTTAATATAAAGATATATTTGTATAACAGACCTTGAGCTTGCCGAGCTCCACCTGCAGCATGTTCTGGCTGGAGGGCAAACAGAAAACAGCAGGGAAGAGTTTGGTGTTGGGCTCCACCTGAAACACACCATCTGGCTGTTAACTCAGGTGTGCAGAGCCGCTCCAGAGCCCCAGGTAAATATTAGGTACACTTGTTTACTACATAGCATCTCTCACGTATCAGCTTTATGTGTTGAAACCTGTCCTTACTGGAAGCCATGAGTTTGTCCAAGTTTCATTTATGACTCGGGGTATTAAAGGGACACATGAGAAAATGTAAAATCCCAAAGAACGGGTAGCGGAAAAGCGGTGTTGTATTAACACTTGCTCACCTGGTAGAACGTGTTCACCTCTTTCCCATTGGCTGTGAAGGTCATGAGACCCGTGTCCAGATCCACGAGGCAGCCAATGACAAAGTCTTCCTGAGTGATGCGTGTTTGTTGCGAGCCGCTGAACTCTCCGCCCCACACCATGTAACAGTTACTCCGCTTCATGCTGACCAGAAAAAAGAGCAGAAGCCTTAAACACAGGGATTACACATGGAGCAAAGCATTATGGGTTAGCTAAAATTTGCAAAATTGTAATGAGCAACTGTTCACGTTTCTGTTTTATCCGATACCATCTTCCTTAATACAAAATATTGATGAGCTAGTAGATAATGATGATGACGATGATGATGATGATGGCGATGATGAAGATGATGATGATATTATGGCCTACCTGTGGTGTATGTTGCCTTTATCATCACCCACAGTGACTGTGACGTTTCTCACTTTACTGATATCAAAATGAGGGTCGTACTGGTGGTAATCAGGAGTAACCCAGCCGACCCACACTCCACTGGGCTCCTGTCCCGCAAATATACGCACCGAGTAGTAATGCTACACACACACACACACACACACACACACAAAATTTGAGATGACTGATATAACCAATGGAACCAGTATGTTCTTAAAAACATCAGTCTGACACAGTGACTACTGCTGCTACAAGATTTAATTCCACTTTAAATTAAACAATTGGGCATCAATTAAAATCTGAGAAATTGCTCCCCATACTGTAGTTGTGTTGGAAATAATGTCCACATCATCTCGATCATCGGGGACGACGTCCTCCACCAGGCGAGGGACAGTGGGAACGACAGGCGGAGGAGCGATAAAGGCAGCTTTCTTCGCTTTGGAGAAAAATCTGTAAATCAAGCAGGAGCATTAATACCTTACGTTCAGTTTCCAGTTAGATCCAAATACTGATACATAACTGTTATTATTAACAAATACATTATTTATAACTGTGACAACTCCATTTTTATTGTCTCATAACTCTCATGATCACCATTTAGTGCATTATAAGTAATGAATTTTCTGCAATTTAACAAAATGTTATGTTAGAACTCAATAAATAAGCAAAATTAGTTTCAGTAGACTCCGACTTTTCGAGTGTGAAGTCTATGCCATTTTTCTGAATAAATCCACACTCACCCTCTCTTTTTGCTCTTCTCCGTAGTGGTGTCTTTCTCGTTCTCCGCCTCCTTGGTGCCCGGCAGCTCTTTGGGTACCGATGGTTCCTTTTCTTTCTCCTCCTGCTCCCTGCGGGTGGCGCTCTTCTTCAGCAGCTCATATTCAGAGTTGGGGTCGACCTCCAGGGCCTCGTCCTCGGGAATGGTGAGTCGTGTCAGCGGCGTCGCTCCCGCCTCTACCTTAAACGACTCGTGGAACTCGATGGGCATGCTCAGCCTGAAGAAGAGCAGGTCCGTGTTGGCGTTCTGGGAGCCGAATGTCCTGTGGATCAGTTTGAGACAGGGGGCGCTGTCCACTGTGCCATCCACACGGGATACCTGCACGCAAACAACGGGAGAAAAAAAATAACAGTACATTTTAATTAGTACAATGAGTGTCAGAAACATAACATTTTGATTATAATGTGTGTTTTTCAATGCTGTTACTTATGGAACTCTATACCTCGATGTGAGTGTGGTCAGTAGGAACAGGAATGAACTGCGGCAGGCTTTTGCTGAACCACAAGGTGATGTCTCGCTTCATGTTGATGGCGAAGGGCTCGAAGCCTTCTTGCAGGCCGCAGATAGTAAAATACCGCAGGCTGCTGACGTTCTGGCCCAGGTTGATCCGACCCACCTGAGAGAGGCCCAGGCTACACACAGGAATGAACCCTGGAGAAAAAACACAAACGCACAACACCATGACGGCTTCGAAGGGGCACTATTATCTCCCAGAGATCAAATACTGAGAATTACTCTTCTTTCAGTAGTTACTCTTCTTTCAGTAGTCTGTTTTACACATCAGCTGTAGAAAGAAAAGTAAACCGTGTCCCATGGGCTGTGTTTGAACTGGATTCCACCTCACGTTAAATATAAACTGTAGCCCTGTCCTTGACCACTCCTTTATGGAGTCATAAAGCCTTGTACCTTCTCCAATCTCGATGTCTTTGAAAGCCATCTCGGAGCCGGAGTCACTGATCAGCATCTCTCCGTTAAGCGTGAACATGATGTTCAGCTCATTGAGATCGATCATGCAGCCCACGACGTCTCCCGGCTGCCACTGACGACCGAAGGGCTCGCTGCCCACGTGCCAACGCTGAGCCTGAACACACACAAAAACACACAGAAACACAATTACCACTAAAGCAGGTGTCTTTATATCATCTTAATATAACATCTGTGAATAGCAATACCGCACACCAGACACGCAGGTGGAGAAAACAAAAGAAAACAGTGATTTTATATAATTATTTATTACATACAGTATATACTATTTATTATATATAATGATTATATTATTAGAGAACACATCTGAATACCTTGCAGCCGTTAAAGACATAGGCGAGGTCATCTGCGCCAAGTTCTTTATCAGCGTGGACGTTTGGTCTGGCCCAGCCGACCCTCATTTCCCCCACTGTCACTGCCTCAAACTCAAAGTACCATTTTCCCTGAGTCACAGCGTACGATTTCTCAGCCCTGAACACGCGGATCTTATTCCCGCTGCCATTACCGATATGGCTGCCTGAGGAGAGTCACACGCTTCAGATCAGAGTGGACATAGACATGAATCTCTAAAGCAGGTCTCCTATCACTGCATATTTTAGTGTGTGTTCTACTCGGACTGTACTCACTGCTCTCCTGGTCTGGAGGCTCGATGTTGTAGCCGTAACCGATCAACGTTCGAACTGCAGCGCACACGGTGTCTCTGTTCGTCTTCTTGGTTTTCTCGTCCAGGAGATTATATGGCACGAGGCGGGGGTTACGCTTGTTTACGATGTCCTGAATAGGATCATCACATGACAGAGAGAGCATAAGCAAACTCTTAAAGAATAAGTTCCTCACAGCGTTTAGTAAGTGTTTAAAACTGCAGTTTTATCTTTTCATCAGTTTTATGCCATTATTAAAATCCATTTAAGCAAAATTAAAGTAGTGATAAGTATAAATAATACAGCAGACTGTAACCACTTCCTGTAAAAGCTTATAAAATAGATGGCCATGTTCAGGCAGAAGGAACAAACCTGGAGCAACGTTAGCGAATCTTACCTGTACGATGCTGTAAGTCCAGCCCTGGCGCACTCGGTCTCGAGCCCACACGTTGTGTCCGTTTTCAGCGAGTCGCTCCACCAGTGTGTTCTGGTTAGGGGTCAGTTTAACATGGTTCAGGTCCAGAGGAGCGGGTTTGTAGCCGTTGCTCTGTATGTAGCTACATTCAGGAGTTATAACGTTAACCTTGAAATTCTGTTTGGGTCACAATTGTTCATTTTTCTCTAATGAACATGAACATTCACTTTTAAATTTCAAATAATCATAATCATTACAGAGGTGATTTTATGAAATAAAAGTGTTTAAGTGTGTGTTTGTGTCACTGACGTTTTGGGCAGTTTGATCTTTTTCAAATTTTCCTCCGCTTTCTCATCTCCCATTCCAACATGGCAACCCAGCGCAAGAAGAGTTCTTATGGAGAGACACACAACCAAACCAAAACTTTACACACCCAGACACACATCTATTAGATATCAAACACGCAAACACACACACACGTCTTCTCACTCACTTGAGTGTTTCCCCTGACATTGCCAGGTTGTAGTTCCTCTCTGGCTCTGGAAGGCTCTGGAAGTCCACCAGACACGGATGCAGCTTTTTATTATCATCACGGAACTGAAAGAAACAGAAAATGAATAAACATGAGCTCAATGATACGAGCCTTTGGATTGATCACAATACTAAAAAATCATAATAAAAATAAACAAAATAAAATGTAAGACCCACCAAAAGTGAAAGACACTGTAAAGCTTAGAATGTGCAGCTCATAAAAATGTAGGAAGAGTAATTGTATTTATTAAATAATTGTATATTGTTTAAGGGGATGTGCGGATGTGTTCTCACAGGTCCGTAAGTCCAGCCCTGTTCGATGCGAGTCACAGCCCAGAGCTCGTGGCTGTTCTCTGCCAGTTTTTCTCTGATCCGCTCCAGATGCGGAGGAAGAACAATCTGTGTGTGGAATCAAACGAGGAAAACACACAGATCAGCAATGACATACAGATTCCTTCACTCTTCAACAATGTAAGGCAATAGAATTTAATAGAAATGAAGAGAAGAGAATCAGGCTTTGGTCATTAAAAGACCACAACAACTAACAGTGTGTATTAGAAGTGTAGTACATAGTAGGCAAAGAAATGAAACCCATGGCATCACAATCTGTTCAATGACGTGTCTGATTACTGAATTATAAACAGTTCTTGTTAATGCACTCAGATGTTAAGACCTGACTCTATACGATCAGCTGTACCTGCACGGTGTCCACAGGATTTGGAGTGAAGGCGGTGTGGGACAGAGACTGGGTCGGGCCCAGCAGGTTCCTCACATCATTATTCAAGTCGTTTTTATACTCCTTAATGGGCTCGATGCGAAGTCTGTCTTTGGGCAGTACAGCTTCGTAGCACGGAGCGTATCCTGGCGGTGGAACGAACTTAAAGTCTCCATGGCGTCCACCCAGGAGGAACCGGACCCTGGGTGAACAACAGAAAACTTACGTGTGCTCACTCCTCTGCTTCATCATAGAGATCAGTGTGAGCGTTCTAATAAATCATACGGAGTTTTCTATTTTAATATAAGTATTACTATTAACGTGTATATATAAATATATTTTAACATATTCAGATAGATTTCTATTACACCTTTCCAGCTGTGGTTCTATAAAAACACACTGGAACATACTGAGCTTCTGTTAGGACATTCTGAGGTTCTAGTAAATGATGTTGAGGTTCTGCTAGATGGTGCAAAGCTGTTTTACTTGATTCCAGCGGAGAAGCTAACGACAGGGAAGAAGAGACCGTCCAGGTTGAAGTTCTCGAACATGCCCTGAACAGGATGCCCGTTAATGCGGAATGAGATACTGGGCACGCTTAGATCCAGACAGCAGCTCACTACATCTTCTGCTGCCAGAATGTGCTGATTGGGCGATGCCACGCGTCGAGGGACACGCCCTGATCCGAGAAACAAAAACGCAGAGAGGGACACCGATGACAAGGGTGTTTGATAAGAACAAGTTTTACAGAAGAAACAACAAATCTTCCCTAAATCAAAATTTAAATAAACCAGGATTAACGTTAACTCAGTAACACTCACTGATACACCTGGCCATATGAAAGTCTAAGACCATCAAAAACTAATCTAACTGAATAGATTTTTGGAACCTATTACTTATCCTGTATGACTCTATACGGGTTCCTCACCTGACCACAGATGGAGCCCATCAAAGCCGTAGGAGTAGAGGTCATCTCCTACACCATTACTGCCCCAGCCCTCTCCTCCACCAGGGTACGGGCTGTAACCCTCAGTCAGCGCCCAGCCCACCCGCAGGTGACCCACCTGCGCCGTCAAAAACGGCTCCACGTGATCCACAATCAGCTCGTAATACCACTTCTTATACTGTGTGGATCCCTCACAGGTCCCCAGGAAGATGTTTGGCCTCATGCTGCAAAACAGAAAGAAACAACAAGAAGCATTAAATGGTTCTGTGACTCATAAAAACATACAGCTGCAGAAAATATAAGGCAACTGTATCATGTTAGCGATAAAGCTGGAGGCTCTTATAGGTGTGTTCTCCACTGAGTCCTGCGTTCTTCCATGGTAACTTGGCTATAACATTCTTTCTAGGTATAAGAATCCGTTCTTTACGTTCTCATTGTTGGGAAACAGTCCAGCTGTACTTTTCTCCTGAATAATCACCTTGTGACATAATTAATGATTTGCGTTTGGAGCAAAAGGTCACGACGTGGAAGTAGATTCTCTGTGATGAGATTCTGATTGGACCTCACAGCCACACCGTTACACACACACAGCGAGCAGAGTACGTCCAACACCTAGAGAACAGAGAGAACGGAGAACGTGGATTAGGTACAGGTTAGATAATCTCTGCGAGGTGAGTGGTGATGCATACCTTGTGATTGCGTCCATGTTTGTCCAGCAGAGCGATGATGGACTTGATGTGGTTCTCCTGGATAATGTTTAACACCTCAGGGCTTTCGATGAGAATGCAGTACAGCACCTCCAGAATGCCTGCAACAGGGTGGTGTTTGAGAATTAATCAACAGAAATAGTTGCATATAAACTGTTAGACCTGGTCATATACAGTAAGAGATTGTTTACCTGATGAGGCCTCCAGTCGGTCCAGTTTGCTGACCAGCCAGTCCAGATTGTCACAGAAGAGTGCGCAGTTCGCCCTGTTCCCTCTAATCAGAGATGCTAGAGAACACACAGGCTTCATCTATGACTGCATCACACAGTTAAAGATATTTATAAAGTGGCATTTAAAATAATAAATAACTATCCTATATAGTACCTTTGTCAAATGCAAAGACACTTTATATATATACAGCTTTATAGAGGGTTATAATTAAGACAGTGCTCTCTGGCTCCCTCTTGTGATGGCACATGGCCGAGGCGGCTGTCTCTTTACTGTGTGTGTGTGTGTGTGTGTGTGAGTGTGTGTTACCCAGCAGCTCGTAGAGCAGGTTAACAATCTCCTTCCAGGACTCAGCTGCCTCTTCTCCAGCGAACTCGGAAAAATGAGCTGCAGTGTTGTAGACATTCAGACGATCGATGCAGTCCAACACCAGAGTGATCATCCCCTACACACACACACACACACACACACACATCTCATTCCCTACACACTTATGCATCCTAAGCATTCCAATTCCTTCTAATATAAGGCTGCAATATAGATCTTGACCAGAAAAGAGCTTTTTCATATCGTCATGTATGCGTTTGGTGTGTGTGTGTTTGTGTGTGTTTGTGTGTGTGTGTGTGTGTGTGTAAAATGGTCCACCTCTTCCTGAAACAGGTTCTGTCGATTTTTGAGAGATCTCAGTTTGCTCTGTTTCTCCTCATGCTCCAGCTCCTCCTCCGGAGGTCTGAAGTAGAAGATCAGATCCTGGAGCGAGAGGACAACAGAATCCAGCGGGAGAGATGGAGGAGGAGCAGCAGCGCTTTTATTCTTCCCACTCAGAGAGTCCAGACTCCTGCAGAAAAGAGAGACAGATCCTGTTTTACAGTATATGAATCTATTTGTTGAAGGACACATGTTATGAGTGGTTAGGCTGTAAACTTTATGCCACAGCTTCCACACCAGTAATGCTAAAGGTGCATAACAGCAGGATATTAGTATACAGCGAGAGCAGTAGAAGTGTGTCACAGTGAGAGTGTGTGTGTACTTGATGAACTGGGTGAAGAGGCCAGCAGTGCTGTAGATCATTCTAGCAGCCTGAGACTCTTCAGTCTGAGAGCGAGCGACGGTCAGAGCGTCATCCATGTGACCTTCCTGATGAAGAATTGCCTATGCACACAAACCACAACTTTAACACCACAAGTACTGCGCAATAACAACAACAACAGTGCATTCTTTACATTCATGATCACCTACAACGTGATTGAAAACAAAAAAACAGGATTTTTAAAATAATTTTATACTTTAATAAAGCAGTATAAACTAAGTCACTATAAAGAGCTGGTTTATTTCCTAATTATTTCATCAATCTAATAACTAAAATTACAGTGATACAACAATATTGGCTCTGATACTCAGTCAATAGAAATATTAATTAGGAAAATTAATTAGGATCGAATATGATAAAATAAACAGTTCTAGTAGGGCACTCAGACTTTTGAAGCCAGTTATAAATGTACACGTAAAAATGAAAAAGAATATTTATTTGGGGGATTTGAAGATAGCTACTGTGCATACTCATATCCATATAAGTGTCCTAGTTACCTTCCGCTTCACAGGCCCCAGGCGAGCAGATTTAGCATCTACAGAGGCGTAGGTGAGCCACAGGCCTGTAGCCACATGCTGCACAAAGCACATGGACTCGCCGTACTTTATCTCTGGAGCGCCCATCCCTTCCACATCACGCTTCTGAGCCACTTCTGTCTTCTCCTGCTCCGACAACACACACGGACAGACATCACAGATCATCACACCATCACTAATATGTTTCAATGTCCAGGTTAATTTCCCATTAAAGATCCTTTTACATGGTGTCTGGTGTGTACAGAAACACTCAAAACACTGACCTTTGAGGCTCGAAAGCAGAATGCAGAGCTGTTCGTGTTTGCTTTCTCAGGATCCACCACCAGCAGGCCTTTCTCATCATCTAAACACAAATATCGGCCTGTAGTGATGTGACGCACTCTGAACGGCTGACCCCATTTAATATGGCCTCCACTCCATCTGTGGCACAAAGAGGAAGAAACAGAGGTACAGATGTACATCAGTTAGATCATCTGAAATGTATTAAATGTAAAAATGCAGGAGTGTGTTTGCATTACACTGATGCTCCAAATTTTCCAAACTTACCCAATCCGGAGAGGCTCGAGTCTCCACAGAGATCTGGCATGACTGCACACCGCTCCTCCCTCGTAATGGGCATTTCTGAACATTTCACACACAGCACACCAAAACACCAAATTCATTAAGAGAGCATTTACAAGTTATGTTAAAGACCAGTGGGTTTCTTCACCCATTCTAGTGTCAGCCTTCATCAGTTCTTCATCATCAGTCCAATGAGAAGTTGACAAAGCTCTACCTATGAGCTTGCCATTGTGTGTGTGTGTGTGTGTGTGTGTGTTATCTCACTTGCGCTCCTCCCCTTGGTCAGCAGCAGGAATGGCCAAACACTCATCCATGTGGCCGTGGAAGAGTCGAAGCACGTATCCTCCAGTCAAATACCCTGAATAAACAGAGAAACCAACACAAGTAAACATGCGAAGTGCAAAACATGGAAATAAAAAAGAGGCTTTGAGTGTAACAAGAATCACTAAATTAGTCTGAATATCCTTTAACTTACCTTCAACCAGCTCACATCCACTGGACACTGGGTTCATATTCCACAGCGTCTGCATGAAGGAGGCGTCCACCATGAGGTCTCCACTCGCGTAGGACAGATGCTGCAAACACACATTGTAATCAGAAAGCAACAGTGATCTGTAAGTGATACTGACTCCAACAATATGCTCATCTATTTGTTAAGTGTAAAAAGCATCATTTACTAGCATTTCTATTTTGTCTGTCTTGTGACCTGCTAGACGACTTATTCCATCATGGTTT
Organism: Pangasianodon gigas; assembly: GCA_022758105.1. Classification (NCBI taxonomy): domain Eukaryota; kingdom Metazoa; phylum Chordata; class Actinopteri; order Siluriformes; family Pangasiidae; genus Pangasianodon; species Pangasianodon gigas. The sequence goes on from CM040470.1 coordinate 288,414, forward strand.
CCATGGCTACAGCTATTTTTTTGTCTCCTCATATTGTTTATATGTAGAAACCTTTTAAATGCACTCATAACAAAAAGACAACAATTATTAATTTTGTAAACAGAAGTAGCACCCTAGTGACCAACTGGACATATCAGTCAATTTTTATATTGAATTTGAAGTGCCTGCTGAAAGCTGGAAAACAGTTTGTTTGTTTGTTTGTTTGTTTGTTTGTTTTTGCTCATAAATGTTACCAGGATACGTACCAGGTACCTTTCCGATGACACACTGACCAGGATGAGGTCGTCACCCACTCTGACCTTCTCACCTTCTGACCTTTGCTTAGAAGCAGGATGGATCGTCCACCAACATGCCTCACCTGCCACGCATACCAGCACACCTGTCACCTTTCACACACTCCATGCTAAACTGCACTGTCGAATTTATTGTGAACTGTGCTAATTACCTGTCGAGTCTTCCTGTAAGCCAACGTCAAAGGCCAGCTTGTCTGTGAGGGACCGTGACGTTGTCAAACAGCTCAGATACTGCAGCAGAGCGGAGCGAGACGAGACAATCTTATTAAATCCACAAAGTAATAAATCACAGTCTCTGTGCACAACCGGGAACTGTTTTTATTTCATTAGCTGTCAGAATACAACTAATACAATTTTAGTCTTTACAAATACAAGTCCAAAAATGTGTGTTCTTATTGACTTTAAACAGAAAGTTAGCTCAACAACACATGTAAACTCCATAATAAACTGCATGTCTGTTTAGTGTTTACTGAAACCATGGTCCAGGCATTATCTTCATAAAATAAATATGGACAGAAGGAGTCCATGCAATGTTTTTTACAGTGAAAGGTGTCCATGGTTTAAATAGTCTGAGAACCCGTGTACCAGAGGTCTCATGGCTCACCATGCCCGAGTGTGTGTGTCTGAGCAGGATGGCGTGTCCATACAGCAGCGTCCGATGGCCTCCGCCTTGTGATGACTTTGAATAATAGAAAACGTCATAATAATCCAGTCAGCAGTTGGATTATAGTACTTTAATACAATGCCTAATGTGACAAGAGAACAGTTTGGAAAGAATGGAAAAATGTAACATACCCATTTATCCAAATCCACATCCTAATGAGGGAAAGAACAGGGGAATAATCATGGTGAAAAAACATACCATCCAAACAAGTACTCATAATTTTCTAAACCTGAATAAATTGGGATTGTTCAGTTTAAACCAAGATAATGCAACCTGATATATCAATACAGCTAAAGTTATGCTAGACCAGCACAATATATTACTTCCAGGTGAAATCTGCTGCAAGTAATTGTGCAGTATTCTAAAGAGGGGTTTCTATATTTTTCTGATAAAGTACTGAATCATATTATACACCTACTGAACACTTCATTGTGACTAGCTGTTAGAAAATGATATTCAATTTAGACTTAAAGTATTTTTTCACCTCGCTGGTATGAGAGAGCATCTCCTGTAGAGCTCGTACAGATAACGACTGCTCCAGGATGAAGACACAGATGGCCAGATCGGGTGGCACATTCTGAAAAATAAAACCTCATATCACTCATATATCTCTACAAATAACACACAATAACTGATCACAAACGGGTTTGCAAGTATCTGTAAGTTCTGGGTCAGTGGTTTCTAAGTTTGAGCCAGGTAAGGATCATTCAACAAGCATGAAGGTCGACGTTTAAAGCTGTTACGTGAGCATTAGATGTTGTCTCAAGGAAGCAGAGTCGATTTCCAAATCCCTCACAGGACAAGCAGAGTTTAATCTGCTCCTTCAGTATAGTGGCTGTACACTGCAGCACCACCTGATCCTCCTGCACACACACACACACACACACACACACACACACACAATGTATATGACATTAATAATAATAATAATAATAATAATATAGGAATACTAAAATAAAAAAATTGTAATTATTATTAGTAGTAGTAGCAGTAGTATTACAGATATGACTTCCTTATAACTATCCAATTATAACTATCCAATTATAACTATCCAATTGTATCACATGCTATTTTTAAAAAGAAAAATATTTTAAAAATAAGAAGAATAATAAGTAGAAGAACATAGAAATACAAAAATAAAATAATAATAATTTTTAGTAGCAGTATTAGTAGTAGTATTATTACAGATATGACTTCCTGTTGTGTTATAACTAACCAATTGTATCACATGCTATTTTTAAACAGAAAAATATAATAATAATAATAATAATAATAATAATAATAATAATCGTTATAAATTTTGGTTTATTATTAAATATCATTGTTAAAATTTGTTTATCTGGTACAACTATAGCTAACATGGCTAGTAGACAGGAATTCAGTAGTTTAGCAACCTAGCTAGCGAGAATATCAAACATCAAAGCCCCATAACTGTCGATTAATAGAGTGGTTAAAATCTAAATATTATAAATATTAATATTAGTAGAATAGTTTTATGTCCCCTACTATATTAATATCATTTACTAATGTGCTATTTTGTCATGCTACCAAATGTGCTAATACAGTTCACTTCCTGAGGTAATCTGTGCGTCCGTTAGAGCGCAGCCGTTATGATAAAAAAAAAAAAGCCTCACGCGCCAGTTTTTGAATTTTTGAATTGAGCGCGCGAGCTGTTCATCTGATTAGCCTCTAACACCTTATAGCATTAACTTTATCTTATAGAGAACTAACACTACGACTAGGATTGTTTTTTATAAATACATTTTATTACATTTTATTAAAAATACTAAAGGGAACATAATCCAGCGGAATATTAATTCTTTGATGAATTATTCTCTTATAATACACCATGGCTCTCTAGCATGCTAACAATCAGAGATATTAAACCATTCAAGTTGTTATGAATATTGCTCTTAAAAAAGTGATATGAATTATTTACTATCATTATTAAAACAATTTTAGCTGATATAACTACTATCCACTTTTAATCCAGCGTTCAGTAATGTGGTATTTTATCTTAGCTAATTAGAGTTTAGCATCTTAGCTAGCTAATCAGAAAGAATATCAACCATAAGTAGTTCATATAGCTGTCAATTTGTGGCTGTAATATCAGTTTCATGACTCTTAACTTAATATATTATATTAATATACTGTTTTAAATCATATTACCCTCATATTTGAAATTGATTATATTAATCACTGCATAATTCTTCAAAAAAAAAAAAAAAACACTGAAAAGGTGAATATGTGAAGTGTAAATGTCCCTTTTTTCAATAACAATGACAAATCCATCAAAAAAAATACTGACTTTACCATGAAAATATATATATTTTTTTCCAAATTATATAAAATTTGTTTTGTTTTGTTGTTTTTTACCTGGAAGGTTTGTGCTTTATTATCTGTAAAGTATTACTCTAAAAGTTAACTACAAAGGTACAATAAATGCACTCTTGAAGGTAGAGCAGTGAAAAGGAAAGGTACAGGACCTTTTTCCGAGAATAAACGAGACGCTCTGACTGAATGTTTCAATGAAATCATAATTTATGCAAAGCTATTTCAAATTTCACGCCATGCCACATCTGTAATGATGATGATAAACTGCTGTATATCTTTAATTCTTACACAAAAATGTTCTGCCTCATCCTGATATGACTGAAATGCTCTACTTTATATGCATATAAAGAATGCTGAAAGAGTGTAGAGAAGGAAAGATCTATCATTCTGAAGATGTTTAATCCTTGTCCTGGAAAATGATGTTTGTTCTTCATGTTTTAAAATGAGCGTTGATGTGTGAGATGTTGTTTTGTCATGGCGGTCATTTACAGCAGATTCTGAATAACCTCGTGATGATAATACGAGGCTCGAGTTACAGCCAGAGTACATTTATAGGGGATTAAGCAGTGTGTGTGTGTGTGTGTGTGTGTGTGTGTGTGATATAAGCATGCAAATAGACCATAGTCATCAAACTATAATAGAAATACTCTGTGCACGCTGTAGTCTATTACCACTGTTTAACACTGACACTGATCCAGTTAATGTCCATATGAAGTCTTTAATATGGCTTTAAATATGTACTTATTATTAATTCCTGCACTGTGATGATATTTATGCACTGTACTCTATCATTGTGTTGAATTATTGCATTAATGATGTTTAATGTTGAACCAATGCCCATAACCATATCAAATAATGCACTGTATCCCCATGATCACTGTCATTAAATCAGAATATCATGTCATACATTTTTGAAATAGACAGAAACACACAGCTGTGTCT
>CM040470.1:295146-300146 GCA_022758105.1 Pangasianodon gigas
TCTGTAGAACATTTAGACATTAAACTTAATTTTTAATAATAATAATTATAATATTAATAATAAAAATATAGATAAACAGAACAAGTAAATTTTTATTAAGAACAAACAAAAGTTACAAATTGATTTAGTAAACAGTAAAATAAAAGGCACACAGATATTAATGAATAATTTGTGACTGTATACAAGCGGGTGAGAGAGTGTGCTTCCTGTATATAAACACACACGTATATTTTAAAAGTGGAGAAAGCCAGAGAGAAACCACACAGAGGAAGCGTGAGAGTTAGAGGGGTAACGGTTTCCACGTGGTCATGCGCACTTCATGAGAAGGCCAGCGTGGAGAGTCTCTGTAGTGCCTCCTGGAGCCCTGAGGCCTGAACTGGAAGGTCGGAGGTGAGAGGTCGAGGGAGAGGGAACACTTCTCACTCACAGTGCTGATGGAAAACACGCCGTCAAACGACAGGCAGCTGAAGGTCTTACACGGAGACGTTTCGTACTGCGGAGACAGCGGCTCGGTTTCAGAAGCTGTGAAAGCGCACGAGTCTGCAGCGGAACTGAACGACGCCCTCCGCTGGCTCGATGGTGTAGATCCATCAAACTGCACGTCCCAGGAGGTGTCTGAGTCTTTCTCATGCTCGTGGTGACGTTCTGTGACGTGACACTGCTGCTCGAACATCTTGTCCAAATCGAATTCATCCACTTTCAGCGTCTCTGACATCACACACTCGTTAATCTGGAGATTTTCATCCTCTTCTGATTTCTGTGATGAGCCAATCAAAGTCAGATCTTCTGGAGGAGAAGATGAAGGAGAAGAAGGACTTGGTGAACGATCTGGAAGCACCTCCTCATTGGGTTCCTCAGAGTCTGTTAGTTCGTCGTTTAGCTCCAGGAAGGCCTGCTGATCCTCCTGAACGGCTTCATCACTGAACGAGCGGCTGAACCTTCTCGCTCCCTGTCTGCGCAGACGAACCGTCGGTGTGCGGAGAAACGAAGCGAGAACGCTGAAGCTCCTGAACCTCTCAGCCATCGATAGCCGAGGATTCACCTTCTTTAGATCTGAATCAGACCCTTTCTCCTTCTTCCGCTCATGAAACGTGCCGTATCTCCTCCTCAGCTCTCGCCCTTCCTTTCCTTTTCCTCCAGACTTTTTGAGAGGCAGAGTGACAGACGTGGACCACATGTCATCGTTAAACGTGGTCTCGTTTGTCCTAACGTCCTGCTGAACTTTGCCTACCTCGTCTGAATGTGGATCTAAAGCCACCTCAGGCATGCTGATGGAGCGACGCGGTCCAGAACGCTTCTTAGAACTGCTTTTCCTCTTTTTGGGTTTGGAAAGTGTCTCTGTTTCCTGTTCCTCCCTCTTAACTCCATCTCCTGTCTTTGAACTTTCCACTTCCTGTGTCTGGCTCTCCTTCTGAGTCATGTCATATTCCACAATGACTTCTGGATTTCTGTCGTCGAGCAAAACCCAGCGGTCGTCGTCAGGCGCTTCCTCGCTCTCCTGCTGCTGACGTCCCCGTAACGTTTCCTCACATTCAGAACCTGATGCATCGTCAATATTCTCCACAAAACTGCAGTTGAGAAGCTCCGGATCGTCGTCCACTTCACTCCCGATTACGACTGCAACACAGACAGAATTTAAACAAAAGCAAAACCCCAGATTTTCTGCTCCAGATTTTCAGGAAGCCACAGAGAACATGAACACGGAGCAGCTCGCTGACTGAGTCCATATCCGTGTCCGTGATTACGGAATGAACAGGAATATTGTCCAGTGTTATGAGTGATGTGTTCCTGTCACACTTCTGTTTCATAGGAAAATTTCTCATACAGCTGTTTTAATAACTGATCAAATAAAATCAGGCTGTTTTTGTCAGGATTTTAAAGTACTAAAATATTATAGCAAAAATCATAAAAGCTCCAAACCTCGTCCCGGTTCCTCTATCAGTATTAAGGGTATTTTCAGTGATGAGTCACTGTCCGAGTTCGACAGAGTCTTCTTACTGTTGTGGAGTTTACTGTAGGAGCTGGAACACTTTTCAGGATCATCGCACGGCGTCACACTGAGAGCCTGCTCAGAAATAACACCATGAAATATCAATAATCAAAACGACAGAGTTCATAAAGACATACAGGAACAAAATGTCATGTTCATGTTCGTAGTAAAGTCCAAGAACTGATTTTTATTCAGTTTATTTCTTCCTATTGCTGGGAACTGGAGAGAAGTCTATGTGAATATCACTTCAGTTTGTAAAATAAATGCACAAATAAGTAATAAATTTAACAGTGTTCAATGTTGCAGTCTCTAAATGACACCTGACACACACACACACACACACACACACACACACACACACTCTCCATCGGAACTGATTCAGATTTGTATGGTTTGTGTTTGAGAGCGTACAGGACTGCCGCTGCTGCTGCTCGTCATGGAGAAGAAACGGAGAGATCTCCTCCTGCGCCGTATGCGGTCCTCCTGCTTTGGAGCTCTAAAAGGGGAAAAAAAAAAAAAACCACAACACAATTTACAATTAGTACTATTTCTCCACCTTTTAATCAAAATCAAAGCAGAAACGCGAAAAGTGTAAAGAAAACCGCAGACTGATGTGAAACTCAGTGATCACAAGATTTAATCCCAGATTACTCCAAAAGATCCACTCACTCATAACTTTTATAATTATTATGATACAAGCAAGACAGAAGAACTCCATTAACTCTCATTTTATTTCACTCAGGTTGATCATTTCCTGGACACACACACACACACACACACAGGTGGAACATGCGTAATAAGCTGACCGGTGTGATTTCCTCTGCACTCGTATTTGAGTCGTCTTCTCTGAAACGCTGCGGTGTGAATCATCACCGCTCTTCACCTCCTGAGGACTCGGACCTCCTGTCACATCTGATTATAATACAGTCTGATCATTATTCACTTCATAATCAGATTTATAATGAAGCTATATGAGATGTTGAGTAGATTAAACCTGTGTGGTAAAGAATATAATCCTGAGAGTGTGACATAATTAACACGTAATATCATTTGATATTTAATAAAAAGCCTGATTTATTTATTCAGTTTCCTGCTAAAGTCTAACATCCTGCAGTCACTTAGGGTCCAGAACATCTGTTAGGTTCTAGCAGGTTCTAGATGGCAGGTTTTTTAAAAATCCAGCACTGTTCTCAAACCCAAACACCAGAGGAAGTTATCGTACGAGATCCTGAATAACTGTTTAAAGTAATGAATAAATAAAGCTGTAAAGTTACGTGTAAATAATCTCTTTAATCCAATTTACATGTGTTTATTCTGATTAATACAATAACGTACAATGGACTGTCTATAATTTATGGGTTTCTAAAATGATTATGTTTAAGTGAGAAATTCCTCTGGTGTAGGACTTTTAACTTTCATTTTTAATCATTATTACAACATTGTTATCTTTACTGTTTAATATTTATTATTCTATTGTATTATTGCAAAATTGTTATTGTTTAGCGTTAACAATTTAGCTTCAGCTTAACTTCTTTGTCATAGTGGGTCTGACTGTTATTATTATTATTATTATTATTATTATTATTGTTGTGATTTTGCTGAAATGAACTCACCGTCTGCGGACTGGCTGCTGATGGACGGCGTGTCGGCTCTGAGGTCGTGCAGCGAACGCCTGCAAACTCAAATAACAGAAATAAACATCAATAATGCAGAATACAGGACATCAGAGTGAATTAAACCTCCCCATCATCGTTATAAACAAATCTGATAAAGATGAAGCCTGTAAGTGGAAATACAGAATAATGGAAATGTTCATGTCTGTACCTCTTTCTGGCAGATCCGCTCACTTCAGGCGCGCTGTCCTCCGAGGCTTTGCGCTTCACCGTGTTTGGAGACTGAGGCGTGGGACTTTTGGACAGCGGAGGTCCTGTTTCACATTTTAATAAACGCTGGTGTTTACGTCCACACACATTAAACCTCTCTCACAACACAGAAACACAAAACTGCTGCTGGAGTTTAACCTGCACATAAACCAGCTCTCTACTGACAAACTTAGTGCTTCAGACCTCCATTAAAAGGACATTTTAACAAATAAATAAACAAACAAAACAACGCAATGTCCGTTTTTATGCCAAAATATCAAAGAGTCGAGACATGCTCCGTGCCCAGAGTTTGCTTTAAGCACTGAAGCTGCGAGGTGTTTATACAAGCAGGAAAACCCAAAGCACTGATGCGATGCTGTTAATCTGAATGGTGGATGATCTGAGGATGACGATGATGATGCGTGTCAGGTGATGGTGCTGTTTTACCTGATGAGGCCTCTAAGGACAGAGAGGGACCGGTGGGCGTCCGGCCGGGCTTCAGTTTAGAAAAAGCATCCACAAATATCTCTAAAAATAAACACAAGCATTAAACAAAAGCAGAAAAAAATTTATATAGCATTTGAGACGGACTTTAAACGTCACCTCCGACGCTTCTCCTCCTCTGCCTGCACAGGCTGCTGTACACACTGAGTCTGGCTCGCTTGTTCAATAAAGCGCCCTCTAGTGGTGGGGTGGAATCGCTCGCCTCCACCGCTCCCGGCGTGTCCAGTACAAACGAGGGCACGACTCCTTAGAAAAAAACATGTTCATTACGTTAATTAAACACAGAGAAATGTTGATCTGTCGAGTAAAGAGCAGATTTAATAACGAGCTGGAGGTTTAACCGATGCGCTCGGCGTGTAAGATGAGGGTTCTGATGGCTGCAGCTTGCTGCTCGAGCTGTTTCTCCGTGAAGACGGTGAGGCGACACGACTGAGGCGAACACGGCAGCAGGTTAGGAGCCATGACCAGCGCTAGACTGCTCACCTCCATCCTGTTTTCATCACACCTGCACACACACACACACACACACACACACAGGGAACCAGACTGTTATCCATCATCACTACAACAAACATATAAATACACACGCTGCAGGATGGTACCTGTGTGCGACGCGCCTGAGGAAGCTGCAGACGTAGCGCAGG
>CM040470.1:302646-303886 GCA_022758105.1 Pangasianodon gigas
CCGACTCCCATTTCTGAAGAGCCATTTGTTCTGAAAATACATCAGAGCTCTATATTCGTGATTCTGTGACTCTGTTCATCACAAACAGCGTAATCAAAATGAATTCAGTGAATCTAATGAGCATCTGAGTCGTTTGGCAGTGAGTCATTTAGGAACTGAGAGTCGGCTCTTATTGGTGAGAGGAGTCGACTCATCTAACTCACAGAAAAGAGCCAGAATTTCAGTCTGTAACTCTCTAAACAGGACATCATCCATCTGCCTCGACTCAGTGGAGTATAAATCTGATCTGAGATCAGTCACTAGTGCATTCAGTAAATAAAACAAAGTGCAAAAGTGCGTTAAATACATTATTTAGTTCTTATAGACAGTAAAAAAAAAAAAAAAAAAAAAAACACATCAGAGCGTCGTTTGGAATAAATGTTCTTTATTATTCAGCATCATATTTTTGTTACTGCACTTACACTAAAGCAGTGAGATGTGTGTGTGTGTGTGATGAGTTTCACTGCACTGTACAGAGTCGTTCATAATTTCTCTGAATATTTTATTTTAATTTAGACTGGGTCAATACGGACGTTTAAACACAGCACATCATGATCAGCGTCGGCACAGAGACACAAACGTAAAAAAGAAAACAAACGTGTGTGTTTGAAGCTGGTGAAGCCGACTGTTTACAGATGGAGTGTTGATTCGAGTCTCGGCTCCTCAGTCAGCAGGAAAATCAGAGGCCATGTGGGAAATTTAGATTAGATTTATTTATTTATTTTTTTTATAAATAATGATTGTTATGTGGGCGGAGTTGTGTGTCGGATGCTCACAGCTTCATGTTGGCCACGAAATCTTCTCCTTTCTTGATGGAACCCTTGAGTTCAGCCAGAGCTTCAGACACGAGCTTCTCCTCGAACGCAGAGAGCTTCCCCAGACCCAGGTTCTTCTCAATGCCGTTTTTCTGAAACACACAGGAGAGGAGGATTTTCATTACGTCTCTCTCTTTACATCTGCTGCATGAGGATCAGGTGTGTGTGTGTGTGTGTGTGTGTGTGTGTGTGTGTGTGTCGTACCCCGAGTAGCAGAGGTGTGGAGAAGTATTTACACTCGGTCTCCTCTGATCGCACAAATGCGCACTCCACCACTCCCTCTTTCCCGTTCATGGCGTCAAGGAGAGAGAAAGTGAAGCGAGCTCCAGCGTAGGCCATCGACAGAGTGGCAGAACCTGAAACACACACACACACACACACACACA
>CM040470.1:362096-373016 GCA_022758105.1 Pangasianodon gigas
TGTGTGTGTGTGTGAGAATTTTAACCAAAGTGTTTAAACACTACAGGAGGGCATTAACGAGAGCTTTAATCACGCTCAGTGATGTCACAATGTCATTTCATTGATTTGTTTGTTTGTTTGTTTTTTGATCACATGACCTGTACTGCGTTTGTGTTGTTTCTCTCTGAGGGGTTTAATGATCCACTTCCCGCTGATGATAATCCCACATTCCTTCATTCTGAGAGTGTGTGTGATGTTACGCACTGTTTGTATTTGTTTGTTTGTAGTTACATGACCAGCTGATTGTGTGTGTGTGAGTGTGTGCGTGTGTGTGTGTGTGTGTGTGTGCGCGCGCGTGTGTGTGTGCGCGTGTGAGTCAGATGTTTAGATAATCAGCGTCCTGATCCACATTTCCATCTTTATCCTAATCATTATATTTGACGGAGAGCTTTAACTCGAGTGTGTGATGTCTCAGGCTGCGGTTTGGCCCGAGTGTGTGTGTGTGTGTGTGTGTGTGTGTGTGTGTGTGTGTTTAGTCACATGACCTGCAGACCTACAGTTAATGTCCTGTACAGACAGTGCTTCATAGTGATGCATCCTCTTTATCTCACGCCAAAAATAAAACGTCCGAGATCTGAATTTCATCCCAAACTGTAGCGTATCAGTCGACACATGTTCGGTGTGTGTGTGTGTGTGTGTGTGTGTGTGTGTGTGAGACGTTTACACGGCTGATGTAACCTGCAGTTTATCATGGTGCGCCTAAATCAGTAACACTATTTGTACATAAACACTTGGATAAAATATCAGACAGAATAAATGTGTGTTAGAGCGACACACACGCCGGAAACGTCTCTCCGAGTGCGTGCGTGTGAACCTGAACGATTCGGGAAGGTGACGATAATTTCCGAGATCTCGGACGCCGTGTGTTAATCGCAGCGTGTTCCCTACGCAGCGCGCTGTTGTCGTTACACGTCTGGATGTTATCTAGTGCACTCCTGAAATCCCACAATGCACTGCAACTCATTCATGTCTACACCGCACTCTTGTAGGGATTAGGGAAGAAGGTCACGTGGTCAGTCGGTCAGTTTATCGTCTTTACGAGTAGACCCTTCGGTGTGATGCTGATGGACATCGCCGTGGTAACCGTGCAGCGTTCCCGGCGTCGTGTGAGCACTGTATCCGTGTGTTTAATCCTTTACTGTGACCTTCAGCTTTATGAGCTCTGTACGCAGGAACCAAAATTAACATGTGGAACAGGAAGTGATGCGATGGACCTTAGTGTAGCCATGAACTTAATGAGCTTCATGCGTTTACTGCAAATGTATCGTGTGTGTGTGTGTGTGCGTGCGCGTGCGGAAGAGACTACTGGTGTTTCAAGTTTGTTTGCACTGGACTCTGTGTGTGTGTGTGTGTGTGTGTGTGTGTGTGTGTGTGTGTGTGTACGCTATGCAGGGATCGTATATGATTAACATATCAGGTTTATCATTTCAAGCAATAAATGCTGACTGATTAACAACAAAACTTTTGGTTTTTGTTGCTTTTTTATTTTTATTATATTACACATCTGACATGTGATTATGTAAATGACATCATCACATCTGTAAAAAAAAAAAAAAAAATCTCATGTGAAGGTACACATGTTCAGACTGTTGAATTTGACCTCTAACACTGCACAGGTGAACTCAGGTGCACGCTGGAGACGACGTGTGAAAATAATCTCAATACACCTGAACAACGGATTTATTCAGAAATCATTCAGACAAGAGTTTCCATTTCCTGTACTGCTTATCTTACACACACTCGCACACCGTGGACTGGGGGAGGAAACCAGAGAACCCTGAGGAAACCCCAGAAGCACAGGGAGAACATGCAACTCCACGCACGCAGGGCAGAGACGGAACTGGAACCCCGGAGGCGAGTGCGCTAACCACTGAACCACCGAGCCTCCCTTCATACACGAGTTTCCACTAAACATTTTCATCAAAATCCCATAAATTGTGAAAAAAATGTTCTATCCACATGGATTACTGCACTTTTCTCTCTGGAATATTCTGTGGAGTTTAAACTGTTTGTGTTTATGATGTTTCCAGCGTTTAGCAGACGCTTTTATCCAGAGCGACTGATAGAAGAGCTTTAGAGTCTCGATCAGAAACACATCCTCATGCTAGTTCACTCGCTCAGGGACTCAGAGCTCCATCCACAACATTTACTCAAAACCAGACGCTTTATTTTACTGCCTTTAATTAAACAATATAATAAATAAAGAAAGAGAGCCGACACACACCCATAAATTAAGACGAATAAAACTAATCATTCAGTTATGATAAAGAAACAGTGGTGTATAAGCGGAGGACGGGCCGCTCTGTCTGCGCAGAGCCGTAAGCCGTAAACAAACACCTCAGCTGACGGAGGATTTAGCGCTCGCTTATTATTATTATTATACATTTATTATTATTATTATTATTATTATATTAGTAGTAGTAGCATTAATATTATATACTATTAAATATTGTTATTGTTGTAGAAGTGAGTCGAAATAACTTCCACTTCTGTTTTTGAGTCTTTACCCTGATCGCTCATTTCCTGCTCCCCGCTCTCTGTGCACTTTACCTTTTATGGAGTTTTGTGGGCGTCGCTATATGCAAATGAGCTGCGTCAGGAACGCGCTTTAGATACACTTCACTGATGATCAGCGTACGAACACGAGTACGAAGAAAACCAGCAGAAATTTTAGACATTTACAGACAACTTTATTAAACGATTGATAAATGAAGCCCAGTGTGATTTTAGATAAAATAAATAAATTATTGAACATATCACATCTGATGATGAAATAAAACACATAAACTACATGTGAAAAAATAAATTAATCATCCGGGGATGTGAAATCAAGTGTGAAATAAATGTGATGTGTGAAAAAAAAATTATAAATAAAATGTAAATAATAAAAACACATGCATTAGATGCGAACAACAAAAGTGTGAAATAAAATATGACGTGATGTGTAAAAAAAAAAACCACGTGTCAGAGTTCATGTGTGTGTGTGTGTGTGTGTGTGGAAACAAAACTTAAATGAGTGACGTGTTAAAAAAAAAAAAAAAAAAAAAAAAAAGAGCACACGCATACACACACAAACTCCATTACCCAGAATGCCCCGCGCGCGGCTTTACTTCCGGTCCTGCGCGGTTTCTGGAGCGGATTGGAAACCCGGAGTCAGGATTTCAGTGTTAACGTGCAGACGTCTGAAAAACAGGTAAAATCACTGCGCTTTATAAACTCATAAACACTCCGAGCTTCACCGCGGCGCTTCCTGGCGGCTGTGCGCGCGCAGACCGGGCGCTGTGACCGGGCCGTGCGCGCGCTTTGCGCCGTGTTTTGCGCTCTTTCTGATGCTCGTGCTCCGCGCTCTCCGGTCCAGCCGCCGCGCCGATTGTTCTCGGTTACAGTTTTCTCTTTTTTTTTTGCGTTTGATGAACAGATCAGAGTTAAAACCCGGCTACACTTACACACACACACACACACACACACACACACACGGATTCCGGAGTCTGCGCGGTGTTTAGAGCTTTTCTCTCTCACACACACACACACACTCTTTGTTCAGGTCAGGAAGGAGTGTTAATGCTCAGTGCAGTCAGGTGTGTTCATGCAATAATAACTCAACACTCTCATCACACACACACACACACACACACACACAGAAAGACACGCAAATACAAACACACACACAGAAAGACACACAAATACACACACACACACACACAGAAAGACACAAACACACACAGAAAGACACGCAAATACAAACACACACACAGAAAGACACGCAAATACACACACACACACACACAGAAAGACACAAACACACACAGAAAGGCACACAAATACAGACGCGCACACACACACACACACACAGAAAGACACAAATACAAACACACACACAGAAAGACACAAATATACACACACATATACATACAGAAAGACACACATACACAAAGACAAACAAATATACACACACACACAGAAAGACACAAATACAAACACACACACAGAGAGAAAGATACACAGGTACACACACACACACACACACACACAGAGGAAGTGCTGGACTGGATCATCTCTTGTGTTCTGGTGTTAAACAGGAGGTTCGGACAAAAATAAAATCCTCACACACAAACCCACACGTTGCCGAGCACCAGAGACGTGTTCAGTGTGTGAAGTGTGTGATGTTTATTTAGTTTTTATTTGTTTTGTTTACACTGGGGCTAAAACAATACAAGTCCACGTCAGTGAAACCGTTTAGCGTGGATCTGTAGATCGGTTCCTGAATGAACTCGGATACAGGAAGTGACCCGGACACGGCGTGTGTTTCGGGTTGCTCTCGATGTTCCTCTGAGCCAAAGGACAGAGCTGTAGTGCTGCAGAGACGTCACGTGTTCTGGAGATTTCCACGTTTTCCCCATAAAAGTCCTCGGGGGGATTGTTGTGATTTCTGCGCACACTTGGCAAAAGCGAAAGTATCCATCTGACTCTGATTTGGTCTCAGGACGCGGACTATCAGGTGTGAAAGCGCCTTTAATCCACCTCCAGGTCTTCATGACGTCACACACACTCGGGGACGTGCTCTACGACGGCGTCAGGGCGAACGCTCTACCACTTCTCTTTCCCTGTAGTTGTAGAAATTGTCATGAAATTGTAACAGCGCCACCTGCAGGGCCGGAGCACTCGCACGCCGCGCTCGACACGAAAGCACAGCGAGCGCTGCAGTTTACATCACACACGTTTTTAACGCCACTTACGAATCTGTTAGCGTGTCACGTACGGATCGTTTACGTGCAGTTTAGGCTGCTACACAGTGAACTTTTAAGTGTTTATAATAATTAATTTGAGACACAGTTCAATGCGCTTACACTGTACACATGAAGGATGTGTTATTACACTCGCCTGGCTGATGAGGGCGTAGTAGCCCCCATAATTACACAATTATTACACACACACAACATGCCTATAAAATAGAATTTCTACATCAGTCAGAGATAACACACTTATTTATTTTCCTGATTGTGTTTTTTATTTTGTGTTTGTGAATCTCGGAGCAGCAGAAATGGCTGAGCAGACACCAGACGACTACATCTGTGAGTATAAACGTTAAATTAATACATTACTACATTATTATTATTATTAGCAAAATATTAATTCAGTCGTTTTCAGCTTTTCTCTGTTGGTCTAGCTGGGGTCGGTTTATGTGATGTTTCCATATATGGGAATGTGGGCGTGGTTTAGAGTCCATACATGGACATGGTAGAACAGGAAGGAGGAAGTCACTGGTGTTTCTCCATGTATGATGTTTGAGTTTATAGTTTGACGCAGTCATGTGACCTCACCACGTGTCTGTTTTCACGTCGATTGTGAGTGAGTTTGATTTACAGAATGTCAGTGTGCAGCTTCCTCCACTGAAACTTGTGAGAAAAGACATTTCACAGATTAAACCCTGCAATAAGTGTTAAAAGGTCTTACATTAGACCTGAGCGTGTGTGTGTGTGTGTGTGTGTGTGTGTCGTCCTGTGTGTTTTTCACTCACTCTTCATTTTATATTAAAACCTTAAACCCTACAAGTGTACAAATATCATTTTGATATGAAGTAGCAGGTGTGTATTATATTCTGTATAGTTATAAACTCATAACAAAGGCTTCATGGTTCATACAGGAGTTTGACTGTGTGTGTGTGTGTGTGTGTGTGTGTGTGTGTGTGTGTGCAGGGTGTGAGGACTGTGCTCAGTATCATAACTCTGAGTGTCCTGAGCTGGGCCCCGTCGTCACTGTTAGAGACTCGTTTGTGTTGAGTCGAGCTCGGTGAGTGAACACGTGTGTATAATAATAATAATAATAATAATAATAATAATAATGCATCTTTAACCAGGTTTAGATTGTTGTGTGTGTATGTATGTAACCTGTACTCATCTGTGTGTGTGTGTGTGTGTGTGTGTGTGTGTGTGTGTGTGTGTGTGCAGGTCGTCTCTGCCGGACAGTCTGGAGATCAGGGCGGCTGAAGGAGGAACAGAGGGAGTGTTTGTCCTCCAGCGGCTCGTCAAGAGGACACGCTTCGGCCCGTTCGAGGCCAAACGCGTCACACAGCTGAACACACACACACCGTTTCCTTTAAAGGTCAGCTTCAGGAAAACAGAACATTAAACTCTCTCACTCACACACGCACACACACACACACACACACACACACAGTGAGCTGTACATTAGGTGGAGTTAATTAACTTGGTTAATTAGGCTTAATTGATTTAATTAGTCACGTGATGTCCAAGTCGATATTCTATATCACACTGTAGTGTTTAACATTTCACATATGGATCCATTTAAAAGCAGCACGAAGACAGCGGTGCTCTAAGATTCCTTATTTTAAACATGTATCTCTCTCTCTCTCTCTCTCTCTCTCGCTCTCTCGCTCTCTCTCCCTCTCCTTCTCTCTCTCTCTCTCTCTCTCTCTCTCTCTCTCAATCCCATAATCCTGTTCATCGGAGACGAGTGACATGGAAATAAAAACATTACAGACAGAAGCATCACTATAGCAGCGTGACAATAATAAACAATTACAGGTTAGGGACAGGAAGTTAAATATACACTTCTGTGTGTGTGTGTGTGTGTGTGTGTGTGTTTGTGTGCGCGTGTGTGTGTGTGTGTGTGTGTGTGTGTGTGTGTGTGTGCGTGTGTGAGACAGATCTTTCAGACAGACGGCTCTGTGGTGTGTTTGGACACGTCTAACGAAGACGACTGTAACTGGATGATGCTCGTCAGACCTGCGACAGATCACATACACCAAAACCTCACAGCGTACCAACAGGACGACGAGCTGTACTTCAACACCTCACAGGTACACACACACACTCACTCACACACACACTGTCACACACACTCTCACTCACACTCAGACACACACACATACACACACACTCAGACACACACACATTTATATATTTGTGTATGTTGTACAGGATGTGTTGCCGGGGGTGGAGCTGAGGGTGTGGTACGGAGCTTTCTACGCTAAAAAGATGGAGAAACCCGTACTGAAGCCTCCTGTAGTACCTCCACACACAGGTACACACACAGGTGTACACGCACAGGTATACACACACAGGTACACACACAAGTGTACACGCACAGGTATACACACACAGGTGTATACACACACACAGGTATACACACACACAGGTATACACACACAGGTACACACACAGGTGTACACGCACAGGTATACACACACAGGTGTATACACACACACAGGTATACACACACAGGTATACACACAGGTGTACACACAGGTGTACACGCACAGGTATACACACACAGGTATACACACAGGTGTACACACAGGTACACACAGACAGACTGAAATGTACAGTCGGACAGACAGACGGATAGACAGACGGATGGACAGACGGATGGATAGACAGTGTGTCTGTCTGATTTGGAACTCAGCATTGTAGTGTTGTTTGATGGTTGTGTGTTCCGGCTGTTGTTGTTGTTGTGTAGGGATGTTGTGTGGAAAGCCGGCTGTTGCTGAGGAGCGAGCGGCAGTGACGGCGCCCCCTGTGGTCAGAGACAGTAACACAGGTGAGTCTGATAGTAAACACTGTGAGTGATTATTACTGCACACCTGAGCTGTGTTCATCTGACGTTATTTTTCTGTGTTCCAGATCAGCTGACCCGCTCACCTGCTCCTGTCTCACCTTCTGTCTCACCTGCTCCTGTCTCACCTGCTCCTGTCTCACCTGCCGCTGTCTCACCTGCCGCTGTCTCACCCGCTGCTGTCTCACCCGCTGCTGTCTCACCTGTCCAGCAGGTAGCGGTGGACGTTTCTCCTGAGGCTAACACTACACCTGCAGCACCTGAGCCAAAAAAACGGGTGAACAGACAACGCAAAGCGAAAGGAGAGACAGCAGAACTCACTAAAGGTGATCACACACACACACTCACACACACACTCACACACACACACACACACTGACCTTAAGTCCTGGCTCAAGTTCTGTTTAGGTTCAGTTTGTAAAATTAGATGACGAGAGACAAACCCTGAGCACACACACCCTAATGTGAGCCCGTGTGTGTGTGTATATGTGTGTGTGTGTGTGTGTGTAGACCCCCCTGCTCCTGCTCCAGTTCCGACAGTGACGGATGTTCAGGATCTCGGTACTGACAGAGACGAGCTGTCAATCAAACCGAGCCGACACACACGCTGCCTCATCACCGGCGGGAAGTGAGAACTCACACACTCTTAATCCTCTTACTGTGTGTGTGTGTGTGTGTGTGTGTGTGAGAGAGAGAGAATGAACTGTTAAATGAACTCTGTGTGTGTGTGTGTGTGTGTGTGTGTGTGTGTGTAGGTCGGCGGTGAGGAAGCGAGTTCTGAAGAGTGGAGATCATAAGCGAGTGTATCAGTGTATCCTGTGTAATAAAGTGTTTCAGAACAGCAGCAACCTGAACCGGCATGTCCGCTCTCATGGTATACACACACACACACACACGAGCACACACACACACGAGCACACACACACACGTTTCTCACACACACTCTCTCCTCTGTTTCAGGTGATAAACTGTTTAAGTGTGATGAGTGTGACAAGATGTTCAGCCGTAAGGAGAGTCTGAAACAGCACATTTCCTACAAACACAGCAAGAACGAGGTAACACACAGTGTGTGTGTGTGTGCGTGTATGTGTGTGTGTGCGCGTGTGTGTGCGCGTATGTGTGTGTGTGCGCGTATGTGTGCGCGTATGTGTGCGCGTATGTGTGTGTGTGTGAGAGAGACAGTGAAAACATGATGTTGTGAATAATCTGAATAATGTCCTATTTCTCTGAATCTTGTCTTGTGGTTTTTATACAGATGATGATTGTGTGTGTGTGTGTGTGTGTGTGTGTGTGTGTGTAGTCCGATGTGGAGTACAGGTATAAGTGTAAGACCTGTGAGAAATCGTTTCGGGTAGAAAACGCCCTGAAATTTCACAACTGCAGGACAGGTACAGCTCTGAGTGCACATCATATACAGATTATTTAGATTATATATGTTGTGTATTCTATATATATATATATATGTGTGTGTGTGTGTGTGTGTGTGTGATAATGATATTGTTACACACTGCGTGAACAGTGTATTAGTTTTAGAGATACTTTCTGTCGTTTCTCCTCTTTGGTAGTGGTTTAGATATTTGTGTGTCCTTCCCGCAGATGATAAGACGTTTCAGTGTGAGCTCTGCTCCAGGTTTTTCTCCACCAACAGCAATTTATCCAAACACAAGAAGAAACACGGGGAGAAGCTGTACGCCTGCGAGGTGTGTAACAAAATGTTTTACCGTAAAGACGTGATGCAGGACCACCAGAGACGCCACGTCATGGGTGAGAGAAGCCCCAGTAAACACACACACACACACACACACACACACACACACACACTGATGAAGAAGAACATCTCTACAGGGCTGTTTTTCTGGTTATTGTTTTTATTAATGTTGTATTTTCTCCTCTGGTGGTTTGTGTGTGTGTGTGTGTGTGTGTGTGTGTGTGCCATCAGGCTCGAAGAACATGAAGAGAGAAGAGACGGAAGCAAACGGGGAAGAAGGAACGAAATACAGGAAAGAACCGTCAGCGTGTCCCATCTGCGGCAAGGTGAGAATCACGCAGGTGCAGAAGTATTGGTCATGATGGATTATGCTTAAACCAAAAAAAAAAAGATTTTTTTTTCTTTGTGGATAATTAGCCTAATCTCAGACTGAACACATGAGAGAAATCTGACCTTTGAGTGAAGTTAATTTATTCTAAGGAGATAAAATAATAAATAAAAATTTTTACATGCATTTATATACACTGCTGACTGCTTTGGTGTTCAGGGTTGCCAGATCTGCATCACAAAATCAGCTCAGTTAAAGGAAAAAATGGAAAAGTGAGAAAGTGGAGTGTAAAGTGCTGTGTGAAAGGGAGCTCTGTCTGTTGTGTCTCTTGTGTCTGTTGTGACGTCACGTGTGTGTTGTTTGTGTATCAGGTGTTTTCCTGTCGCAGTAACATGAACAAACACCTGCTGACTCACGGAGACAAAAAATACACGTGTGAGATCTGCGGCCGCAAGTTCTTCCGCGTCGACGTGCTGAGAGACCACATACACGTCCACTTCAAGGTGAGGAGGATCAGACCAACTACACCTGTCTGTCTCTGTGTGTGTGTGTGTGTCTGTGTGTGTCTGTGTGTGTCTGTGTGTGTGTGTGTGTGTGTGTGTGTGTTAGAGCCCTAATATTCACAGCTACATCATTAATATCCATATTGCAGATATGCAGCAGTTTATCACCGAGATTCATGTGACGTGACGTCAAACGCCGTGAAAACATCATTTTAACACGAAAAGTGTAAACATCTAAAACTGAAATTTTACGTCTGAATTCAGATCCAGTGAACACAGATCAGTTCTACACCACAGTAAATGAACAGATGTGTGCAGCGTGAGTGTGAAGAGCTGAGAACTGTTTTTATCCAATTTGTTTTTCATCTGAGTTTATTGGAACGAGGCTTATGACAAGATGCTGATTTAACAGAGGAAAAAAATAATAATAACACACTTCATATTAATCAGAAAATCCTGACCAGTGATGCTTAAACCATGCTGATGTTATTATACACACTATACGACCAAAAGTATGTGCACCCCAGACCATGACACCCATATGTCCTCGTTGAACGTCCCATTCCCTCTTTGCTGTTATAATGAGCTCCACTCTTCTGGGAAGCTTTCCACTAGATGTTGGAGCGTGGCTGTGGGGATTTGTGTTCATTCAGCTACAAGAGCATTAGTGAGGTCAGGCGCTGATGTTGGGATGTCGAGGAGGTCTGGGGTGCAGTCGGTGTTCCAGTTCATCCCAAAGGTGTTCAGTGGGGTTGAGGTCAGGGCTC
>CM040470.1:381433-391597 GCA_022758105.1 Pangasianodon gigas
GTGTGTGTGTGTGTGTGTGTGTTTAATATGTGATAATGTGATGTGCTGCTGCAGGTATAAAGGACTTCATGTGTGAGCTGTGTGGAAAAACATTCAGCGAGAGAAACACGATGGAAACACACAAACTCATCCACACAGGTGAACGTCACGTCATGTCACGTCACACACACGTGACTTGAGCTCAGTGTTTATTTCAGTAAATATGTTCACAATCTCACTGAGGTGCAGAACATCACTGAGTGAGACAATGTTAACCATTAAACACTGTTGTGTGTGTGTGTGTGTGTTAGTGGGGAAGACGTGGTCGTGCTCGGTGTGTGATAAGAAGTACGTGACGGAGTACATGCTGCAGAAACACGTCCAGCTCACACACGAGAAGGTCGAGGCTCAGAGCTGTCACCTGTGTGGCACTAAAGTATCGACACGAGCCTCCATGAACAGACACATACGCCGTAAACATCCCGAGGTACACACACGCGCACACACACACACACACACACACACACACACACACGCTTTACTGTGATCCTCAGGGGTGTGTTTGAGTTTCTGTTGTTTCCATGGTTATGAAGGTGGTGACGGTGAGAGTGGAGTATTTGGATGATCTCCCAGAAACCGCAACTATTGACGCCTCATCCATCAGCATAGCGCAGGTGAGTGTGTGTGAGTGTGTGAGTGTGTGTGTGTGTGTGTGTGTGTATACATGTGTGTGAATTACATCAGTATTAAAACATTAAAACATTTTTTAATGAAAACTTTTTTAAATTGCTTATTTATTGTAGGTCAACAAAGTGTGTGTGCGCGTGTGTATGTGTGTGTGTGTGTGCCCGTATTTGCAAGTGTGTGTGAGTGTGTGTGCGTGTGTGTGTGAATTACATCAGTATTAAAACATTAAAACTTTTTTTCATGAAAACTTTTTAAAATTGCTTATTTACTGTAGGTCAACAAAGTGTGTGTGTGTGTGTGTGTGTGTGTGTGTGTGTGTGTGTGTGTGTGTGTGTGCCCGTATTTGCGTGTGTGTGTGTGTGTGTGTGTGTGTGTGTGTGTCTCAGCCCCCTCTCTCCACAGTAAAAGCCCACAGGAACTCGAGTCACATGAAGAAGAAGCAGAAGCTGCAGGAGTCGATTCTCTCAGATTCAGTTGAATACGGAGACATAACAAGAAAAACCAGCGAGTTCACCACGGCAACAGCGACCACGGCAACAACAGGAGACGAGACCAACTCTGCTGTGCAGAATTTACAACAGGTAACACACACTCGTACAGTTCATATCTGTTCATATGAATCGCTTCTATACACGAATCATCTTCATATGAATCATTTCTATTTATGAATCATCTTCATATGAATCATTTCTATATGGGGAATGCGAGTTATATAGAATTATTCTGAAGTTATTATCTTGTATATATTGCTTTATTTAAACATTATCTTGTAATTTGTTGTTTTATTTATTTAAATAATTTTATGTAAATATTTTATGTTTTTTTTTTATTTGGAAATCTTATTATCTGAATAATGAATAATTTTTACAAACCTTTTTTTAATATAAATTAATCTTTATATAAATCATTTTATTGATTAATTATATTTATATAAATAATCTTATTGAGGTTTTTTTTTTTTTGCTTATAATAATGATTTTCTTTTTTTAATTTTGATATATTTATGTCTTTAATTATCTTTATATGAATCATTACTTCCAAGACGATTCTCTCGCTTTTTATCCTGGAAAAAATAGACATAATTTTAAAATAGACATAAATTAAAATATCTTGGATCACT
The DNA here is from genome assembly GCA_022758105.1 of Pangasianodon gigas. Lineage (NCBI taxonomy): Eukaryota > Metazoa > Chordata > Actinopteri > Siluriformes > Pangasiidae > Pangasianodon > Pangasianodon gigas. The sequence goes on from CM040470.1 coordinate 383,220, forward strand.
AGAATCAATCTGACTTCAATAAGAAAAAGATTTGTTTTATTTCTACATGACTCACGCAGGGGAAGTCTTTAATACTGACTGATTCATATATTATTTAAAATAATATTCTACTTTTTAAAGCCTTTTTTAGATTGTCTGTTTCAGGTGTGACTCTAACAGGCTGCTTTAACCTTTGACCTCTACTCTGCCCCCTACAGGTGGTGGTGTTAGCCGACCCTAGCGCCCCTCCCACCACCTCGGTGAGTTTGACCAACATCAGGGTGACGCCCATCAACACGGCGGCTCAGTTCACCAGCCTGCAGCCCGTCGCCGTGGAACGACCTCTGACCCTCGACAGCTCCATCCTCACCGTGACCTTTGACCCCGTCACTGGCTCCAGCGTGCAGGCGGACGGTGCGAACGCGCAGTCCGTCGCTCACTTCATCAACCTCACTACCTTCGTCAATCCCATATCACACCCTCTGGAGGCCTGGAGGCCCATCACAAGCGCAGACGCGAGTCACGTGACCACGGACACGAGTCATGTGACCGCTGGCACGAATCAAGTGACACCGGATGGGAATCATGTGACAGCAGCCATGACAGTGGGCGGAGCCCAGGCTGGGCCTGAGGACGCCCAGAACCCCCAGGACCCCGAAGCTCAGCTTCCCCAGGAATCGCAGCGTAATCTTGGGCAAAGCCATCAAATCCAGCCCCAGGCTTCGGGGCCTACACAGCCTCCAGCCGCAGCGCCGCAAATGTTCAGCTACTGAGAGCTAAAAAATCAGCAAACTCTTATAAACTCTCGCTCATCTGAAGGCAGTTACCTGAAAACACAGCCAGACGTGTTGTTTTGACCATAAAATGTCATATTTTAGGTCACTGAAGAAGAATCCTGTTGAAAGCTATGATGTAGCAATTATGTTCAGATTAATTCTGGATTACTTTACACTCAGTAATTATGTCCTGACCTGCACTTCCACGTTAAACCAAAGTTGGATGTGTTTTGTTTCGTTTTGTTTAATTAGAAAACAGACGCATGTGTGTAAACTGCAGCTGTGTGAGAGAAGCAGCCGCACAGGCACATTTTTGTTTCCGTTATTTGGAAAAATAGACAGACAGGATGTTAAATTATTTCTCTGAGAAGAAGGAAAAAATGGACAGAAATAAGGATTATCACCGTCTTACTGGGCTAATCATTTTTTAATGTTTTTTTTTTTTCTGAAAACAGGTCTGTTGCCAATAAACAGGAGCTCTGTAGCAGCTGTTGATGTGATTTAATGTCATTTATTATCTGCTGTGTGAGTGGAGCTGCAGAACCTGTCGCTTTGTCCTACAGCAGAGAAGATTTTTTCCTACATCTTAAAAAAAAAACTTCCAATCCTCCAATTCTTCAGTGTTTAAATGACAAAAGCACCTTTAAGAGACTTTGTTTACTTCAGAATTTCACACTGTGTGCAGCGAGTTTACAATATCATGCGACAAGATTATAAAATGTTGCAGTTAAATTATTTTCCTGATTCTCGTACAATCACAGGCCAAAGATCTGCACATCCACATAACCACATACGCATTCTTTATTTCTATTTTCTTTAAAAATATTATAATTATTGAAATAATTGTGTATATATAATATATTTAAATATAAACCTAATGGCCAGAGATTTTTCATTCAGCTACTGAGAGGCAACAGAAAGTAAGAAATGCTGAGAACAAACTAACAAATATATACATATATTATTTAGCTAAATTAATTAATACATAAATGAATGAAATAAGCACAAATTAAATTCATTTATAGTTAATTATAATAAGTAATAACACATTCATTAAATTAGTCAATTTATATATTAATTTCTTAATTAGTCAAGTGTATTTAATAATGTTGACTGTACCAGGGAAAAGGAAGTTTATATTTTTACACTTTGTTAAAATTTATTCATAAAAATTACTTTGCAAGATGAATTTTAGTGAATAAACTTAAAGGAAACTTCTTTTATATAATCATGGTAATACCTACACAGAAGTTCATTCATACGTCACGTGAGCAGTTTACTTCCGGTCTTGCCAATGACGTAGTGTGTGACTCTGTATTCCATTGGGCGGCTAGTTGCCTGGATACCGAACTCTTTTCACTTCTTAGTCAAAACAACTGTGAAATATATTTTATTCCTGAAGGAAAGAGTGATTAAATATACGCCTTAAACAGTTACTATAGTGTGTCGAATCAGTCGAGACGATTAGCAAACTAGCTTATTTTTCACGCATGCGTATCTGCATGTTTGTGCTAGTGCGCATGCGCGGACGGAAAAGCGGAAGCGTGACATGTACATGTAACTCTAAGTGTGTGTGTGTGAGGGACACTCACAGTGTGTGTGTGTGTGTGTGTGTGAGAGAGTGTGTGTGTGTGTGTGTGTGTGTGTGTGTGTGTGTGAGAGAGTTCTCCTGTTTCAGTGTAACTCAGTCGTGCATGGTGAACACAGACACTAAAGCAGATCCTCACTCACGCAATATCTTTAATTAAGATGAAAATAATGAAACCACGTGGACCCTCATTTATTATTTTATGAGGTTAAAGACACAGCACAGATCTGCTTTCAGTCTCTGCACTGTAGGTTTATATCATAATGATTATTACAGCATAAATATAAAGCATGTAAATTATACTCTAGGAGCTGTTTAGCTTTTCAGATCTGCAGACTGCATTATTATTATTATTATTATTATTATTATTATTATTAGTCTTTTTACACCAGGTTTATAATCTCTCTATTTCTGTTAAACTCACTTTAGTTTTTCTAACTTTTCCTGCAGCTTATTTTCAGATCAGTATAAACCTTTTTTAATTATTAAAATTATTATTAGTTAATTATTAACAGTAACTATTATTGATACTATTATTATTATTATTATTAATAATAATAATAATAATAAAATGTATTTATATAGTAATAACATGTTTCATACATTAAATGCAGCTCAAAATGCTTTACAGTTAAAAAAAGTAAAAAAAGAAAAAACAAAAAGAAAGACACAAAAGAGAGTAAACAACCAAATAGTAAAATATGCAATATGTAAGAGTTAATAAAAAAATCTAAATAAATAATTTTATTAATAATAACAGAAAGAAGAAAACAAAAATAATAAAAAGTAAAAAAAAAAAAAGAAAAGCAAAAAGTACATTTAATTAAAATGATATAAAAGTAAGTGAAGCAGATAATAAAAGCCAGTGTAAAATAGTATTTATGTTTTTTATTCAGTGATAAACGGAGCCTGAATGTTTGATGTTCCAGATGTTTGGTGCATAAAAAAGCTGAAAGTCGGAGAGTGAAGCGTGAGATGATGGAGTGATGAGGAATAATTACTTCTGCTGCGTATTTACTCTTTACACTTTACGCTGTTAGTTTACTTTTAGTCACTGACATTGAGTTAAAATTTTTATTCCCTTTCAGTTTTTGACGTGTTTTTCTTGTTTGTGTTTTTATTAAATATCAGGAGAGAGCTCGGTGAAGGCGTCTGCCGCCAAGAAGCAGAAAGCGCAGCAGCGTCCACGGAAGGAGAAACCTCAGCAGCACACGTTCTCACACCCGCTGCTCGCCTCCTCGCTGAAGGTACACAAGCCGTTCTGCTGTTTCTCAAAGAGCTCAGAGTTTCTCACAGTGTTTCATTCAGCGCTCAGTGTTTCTCACAGTGTTTCATTCAGCACTCAGTGTTTCTCACAGTGTTTCTCACAGTGTTTCATTCAGCACTCAGTGTTTCTCACAGTGTTTCATTCAGCACTCAGTGTTTCTCACAGTGTTTCTCACAGTGTTTCATTCAGCGCTCAGTGTTTCTCACAGTGTTTCATTCAGCACTCAGAGTTTCTCACAGTGTTTCATTCAGCACTCAGTGTTTCTCACAGTGTTTCATTCAGCACTCAGAGTTTCTCACAGTGTTTCATTCAGCACTCAGTGTTTCTCACAGTGTTTCATTCAGCACTCAGTGTTTCTCACAGTGTTTCTCACAGTGTTTCATTCAGCGCTCAGTGTTTCTCACAGTGTTTCTCACAGTGTTTCTCACAGTGTTTCATTCAGCGCTCAGTGTTTCTCACAGTGTTTCTCACAGTGTTTCTCACAGTGTTTCTCACAGTGTTTCATTCAGCACTCAGTGTTTCTCACAGTGTTTCATTCAGCACTCAGAGTTTCATTCAGTGTTCAGATGTGTTCAGTGTATTTGCTGTGTCTGTTACAGGAGATAATCTCATCATCACCGTGTGTGTGTCTGTGTGTATATGTGTATATGTGTCTGTGTGTCTGTGTGTGTGTGTGTCTGTGTGTGTGTATATGTGTGTGTGTGTGTGTGTGTGTGTCTGTGTTTACATGGTTAGAGTCACAGTGGTGCAGTGACATGTCTGGACTTCAGCAGTAACGGTAAATATCTGGCCTCCTGCGCTGACGATCGCACCGTCCGCATCTGGAGCACTAAAGACTTCCTGGTGAGAGATCATAAATGTCTGAGGGCCAACGTCGAGTACGACGACGCCACGCTCGTCCGCTTCAGCCCCGACTGCCGGTGAGACACACACACACACACACATACACACACACATACACACACATTATAATTACATGATGATGATGATTATTAATGTAGAGAAAATCTCTTTAGTAACACAGTAGTTTGTTGAAGAACAACATCTGTCTGTCTCTCTGTCCTTCTGCTGTTGGTCCGTCTTCACTTATTAACAGTTATAACACACATATTACACATGTGTAGTGTTGAAATCATCTCTGTGTGTGTGTTTTCGTGTGTGTGTGTGTGTATTCTCTTATCAACAGTTATAACACATATATTACACATTTATAGTGTTGAAATCCATCTCTGTCTGTGTTTGTGTTTCCAAGTATATCTGTGTGTGTGTGTGTGTACTCTTATTAACAGTTATAACACATATATTATACATTTATTACAGAAGTCATAATTACATCATTACATGTTGCTCTGATGATGATGATGATGATGATGATGGTGTTCCTGCAGAGCCTTCATCACGTGGCTGGCGAACGGAGAGACGATCCGTATCTTTAAGATGACCAAGAAGGACGACGGTACGTTCAGTTTTAAAGCGGCGCCGGAGGATTTTCCCCAGAGACACAAAGGCATCGTCATCGCCATGGCCATCGCAGACACAGGTTCACTTTACACCTTCACTAAAGATCGTTTACTGCGCAAACAGAACCGTGTTCACGCTGTTGCCCGGGAGATCGCCGGCTCACCCCCCCCCCCGGCATCGCACTGTTAGTGTTTAATAAAATAATAAAAGTGATGAAACGAGTGTGTTTTTGTTTCCTGCGTTAAAGGGAAGTTTATAATGACGGCGTCGGTGGACACCAGCATCATCATCTGGGATCTGAAAGGAGAAGCGCTGGCCTCCATCAACACCAACCAGATGACCAACTCCCACGCTGCGGTCTCTCCCTGCGGCAGGTCAGCGCACACACACACACACTGTACACACACACACTGTACACACACACACTATACACTATACACACACTACACACACGCTACACACACACACTATACACCCACACGCTACACACTACACACACACGCTACACACTACACACATACTATACACACTAAACACACTACACACACACTATACACACACACACTACACACTATACACACTATACATACACACTATACATACATTAACACACAATATAACACACACTACACTTTATTTGCTAGGTCATTTTTTATTTATTATTTTGCATATTTATTTGTTTTATTAAATCAAAAGAGCTTATAAGCATGAATTGTGTGTGCACTATTTGTGTAATAAATTATTTAATTATTAATTTATTGTTCAATATTATTTTATAATTTTGTGTGTGTGTGTAGGTTCGTGGCAGCGTGTGGCTTCACTCCGGATGTTAAAGTTTGGGAAGTGTGTTTTGCTAAAACAGGAGAGTTTAAAGAAGTGACTCGAGCGTTCGACCTCAAAGGGCATTCAGCCGGAGTGTACAGCTTCGATTTCTCCAACGACTCCCGCAGGTCTCTCACACACACACACACACACACACTCTCACACACACACACTCTCACACACACACACTCACACACTCTCTCACACACACACTCAGACACACACACTCTCACACACACACACACAGATACAGATAAAACTACACACTATGCAGTAAACAGTGCACGACAAGCACAGCACAACACTTCACACACTCACTCTCCACACTAATGCGCCCTACGTAGTGCACTACATGTCCACCTAGGAGTCATCTAGGGATTCACCTCCCTACTTTCTGCAGAAGTGCACTAGTGAGGATAGAAGTGATTATTTTTTCACACACACTCTGTAGTGCACTACGTGTCCAGCTGTTAAAAACTCTCTGTAGAAGTGTGTAAGTGTGAAACAGTGACTTTTACACTGTCAGTAGTGTTCACTGTGTGTGTGTGTGTGTGTGTGTGTGTGTGTGTGTGTGTGTGTGTTGGTCTGCAGGATGGTGACGGTGTCTAAAGACGGCACGTGGAAGCTCTGGGACACGGATGTGGAGTACAAGAAGCAGCAGGACCCGTACCTGCTCCGGACTGTACCATGTCGGGTATCGGAGGGGAGTCGTGTCGCTCTGTCGCCGGACGGTCGCGCGGTCGCCGTGTCTAGCGGTCGAGACATTTACATGTACAGCGCGAGCTCGGGTGAGCTGGAGGAGGAATTCCACAACGTCCACAGCGAGGACATCACCGACCTCAAATTCGACATTAACAACCGTTTCCTGGTGAGCAGCGGCGACCGCGCCATCCGGGTCTTCCACAACGTGACGGGTTACCGCGCCGCCATCGCCGACATGCAGGCCCTGCTGAAGAAGAGCACCAACGCCGGCGTGAAGCAGCGACTGCAGCAGCAGATCACCGACGCCCAGACCGCGCTGGACGCCATCACCAACACACAGAACAACTGACCGCCGTGTTTCGGTCTGTGTTTGAGTGGATGCGGCACGCTGCTTTTAACGAATAAAAAAAAAAAAAGAGTGTTTATAACATGGGGTTCTGTTTTATTTTATGAGTTTGATAAATATTGTTGAAAATAAAATTGAGAAATTGAATGTGATTTAAACCACCAGTTTAATTTCAATACGAAGCCGACTGCATTGTTTAATACAGTCCTCTAACTGATATTTATATTAAAATATACCATGTATGATTTACCTTACTGTTGAGGCTTTTATTCTGAAAACAACTAAAGTCAGTTAGACTTCATTTTAAACAGTTTCCATCTTTATCCCAGCTGAAATGAACAGATTAATCTCCTGTCAGTTCACATTCAGGTCTGAGGGAAAGGAGAACAGAACCATTTGACTAAAGAGGTGGGATCATGTAAGGCGGATCTCGCGAGTTCTCGCGATATTTTGTGAGCGTGACGGCGAGAGTGACACGATTGCGGCTAAAAGAGGAAGCTAACTAGTTACTTCAGACTTTAAGAATCCCATTTAAACATGTCGGGGCGCTCGGTTCGCGCGGAGACACGAAGCCGGGCTAAAGATGACATTAAGAAAGTGATGGCGGCGATCGAACGAGTCCGGAGATGGTGAGTAGCGAAAGAAGAAGCTTTCTGAGGAAAAAAAAATATCTTCTAAAGAGAAAGTTCCGAGTCCTAAACGGGAAGGAGGCGGGACTTGACAAGAGGATAGGAGGTGATTGACGTTTGAATCGACCAATACAGATGGACTTGGAACCGTTTCCATAGAGGCAGGTGTCATGTTAATGAGAGGAGGGGCTAAAGCGCTGATTTGAATAAATTTGCATATAAGCGTCACTGTGGCAGCGAGTTAGAAGATTTTTTTAAATTGTATTTTATATATTTAACAATATTTGAATTTATACTTGTATATATATATTTCACCTCAGCACTGTGTATATATTTTATTAGAAATGTTAAAGAAGTTTGTAATTTACATGGAAGGAAGTTTACACCCTACTTAGTGCCCTACGTGTCCAACCGGAAGTCATCACCTCCCTAGTGTCTGTATTAAGTGCACTTATTCTATAGGGAATGAAATAATGACTTTCTTTTACATCCCACTTTAGTTCACTACACGTCCACTGTGGAAGTGACACCTGAGGATTCAGTAATGTCTTCTACACTCAGTCTGCATGTAATTAAACAGTGAAACATATGAGATTGCAGTTCCTAAATATTTAATATAAACGCTTCTGTATCCTACACAGTGAGCTGTACATTAACAGGGAACTATTACATACCCAGCTTCCTCCACTCTATATAAGTGCACATATAGGGTGTGACATTAAGGCTATAAAACACTGTATATCCCGAGACGCCGTATAATACACTGTATATCCCGAGACTCCGTATAATACACTGTATATCCCGAGAC
>CM040470.1:394197-434495 GCA_022758105.1 Pangasianodon gigas
CTTATTGCTGCGTTAAATGACTTAAAATAAAAAAAATCTAATTTCCTCCCCGTACAGTCGTGTTTAATTAATGATGGAATAACTTTTAGTTTATTTTCATTTATTTGAAGCTTCTGTTTTTGGGTGATATCGGGCATTTTTCATTTTTATAATTCTTCATTATCATGATTACATGAATGAAAGAGGTTTTGATTTTGAAGTGACATTTAGCTGATGATGATGATGATGATGATGATGATGAGGATGTTTATTACTGTACACTGGTTAAGTGGCACATTGATGTTGAATTTATATTATTATTTAAAATGTCATTAAAATATTAGAACCTTTTCAGTGTCTATTTTTCCGTCTTTTGTTTTCCAACAGAGGATAACTTTATATTTTATTGACTGTTAATAAAATAATAATAAAAATTAATAAATAAAAAATGACTAATAGAAGTTTTACAGCACAACGTTTATTCAGAAGTGTGTGTATGAAAAGTGATGATGATGATGATGATCGCTAAATACACAATGAAAAGTAAAAAAAAAAAAGTAAATACATGATTTATTATTCATTTTGTTTTCTGTTCTGATGTTTATTTTACAAGAATTCTTTATTAATTCTGAGCTAAATCCATTTTTCTTTCTTTCTCAGTCTGTGTCTTTCACACACTCCCCACTGAAGATATCTTTAATCAAGCGTATTCTCATGCGTTATTAAGAAATGACAGATTATAATGTGTATTTTTAACTCTTTATTGACAAAAGGAGGGGAAAACACATATAAACAGGGAAAACCGCGGCCGACGTGACGTTCACTCCTGCTCCTTGTCCTCGCCGTGAGTGATGACGTAGCACAGGTTTTTGTAGTCCAGGTTTCCAGCAACGTCCAGCGGGAAGTTTGTGAACATCTGATTTACCTGAAAGTGTCAGAAACAGAGGAGAGAAATAATGAGCCCAACGTTCTGCTTACATCAGCATTATTCAGTTACAAAATAAAATAAAAATGACTATAAAATGCGAGTGCGCACGCCTCAGATAGATCAGATAGATCAGATAGATCAGACAGATCAGATAGATCAGATAGATCAGATAGATCAGATAGATTTTAGAGTTTAGATGAGAAGAGAGTCTCACCTCTGCCTCTGTGAATTTGTCTGCCTGGGACATGAGATGGTATTTGATCCTGAAATGTGAAAATAAACAGATTTCAGACATTTTTAATGTGTAACTGAACAAAACATTTGCAATTCAAAGCAGAAACAATGTGATGAACACAAACAAAATAATGAAATACATTTTTAAAGTTAAATACTACAGAGTAGCAGAAGTGAAATATCTCAATCCGAACATTAAATAAAATCAAACACTGGTTATTTTTACTCAGAATGTATTCATACAGTGTGTGTGATGGTGAAAAGGTTCTGAGAAATAGATTTGTTATGATGAAGTGATGAATGGTGTTGGATCTTGTCATTAAACGGAGCAGTGAATAAACCGGACCGTGAGTGTGATTTATTTCCTCAGATTCAGATCTGTTCATCACTCACTCTTCTCCTTTAATGATGCCCGTTCCCTCAGGGTCAAATATCTTGAAGGCGGCCAGAATATTCTCCTCAGGATCCGTTCCTGGAAAAGCAGAAAAGGAAAACCGATGATGTTGTGTGTTTAAAGTGTGTGTGTGTGTGTGTGTGTGTGTGTGGATCTGTTTAAATTGAACTTTAGTGTGAAGTGAAGTGAAGTGAAGTGACTTAGTGTAAATGGAGAGATGTGGAGATGTGTGTGTTCGCTCTCACCCTTGAGTTTCTCTCCGAACATGCTGAGGAAGATGGTGAAGTTTATGGGACCTGGAGCTTCCTTCAGCATCTCATCCAGCTCATCATTACCCACGTTCAGACGTCCTGTAACACACACACACACACACACACACACACAGCACATGGGAGAGTACAATTTAGAATAGTCTCTCTCGCTCTCTCTCTGTCTCTCTCTCTCTGTCTCTCTCTCTCTCTCACCCAGGGCAGCGAATGTGTCTCTCAGGTCGTTCTTGTCGATGAATCCGTCTCTGTTCTGGTCCATGATGGTGAAAGCCTGCAAAAAGAAATTAAAGAATGTGATGTGAAGACATTCTGGTGTACCGCAGGATTAAAATCTCAATGATATAAAAATAGCTCAATTCATAAAACATGTATTATTATTATTATTATTATTATTATTATTATTATTATTATTATTATTATTATTGATCTTATTTTTATTCCTATTCTTCTTCTTCCTCTTCTTCTTATTATTATTGTTCTTATTTCTCACCTCCTTAAACTCTTGGATCTGAGACTGCTCGAACATGCTGAACACGTTGGAGCTCACAGCTTCCTTCTTCTTTGCCTTTTTGGGAGCCTGAGATTTAAACATCAGTTAAATTTATTGTACTGAACAATAAGTTGTGTACTTTAAGGCTTTAACCCATGAGTGACTGTAACAGTGCACACCGCTCTTCATTTACACTCTTTATATTAATTCACGATTAAAACACTTGCTGATGTGCTGCTGTGGTGTGATTCAGACCAACAGGAAGTGGAGTTACTGCTATCACTCTGACGCTGATTATTTTCCTCTAACAGCACGTCCCCAAGTGTTTTATTCCTCTTACACCACAGCAGTTTACCACAATTACAATGTTTTTACTCATTAAAGAACACATTGTACTTTTTATCCATTTATACTTACATTTAATTTTTGTTACATGAGTTAGTTCCTGTTGTCACTTACGCTATAGCAGCTATAAACATTCGTTAATAAGACAAAAAAAAAAACCAGCTTGTCATTTTCTGTTACCGAGAAACCGCAAAGAAGCGTAAACTCCTCTGTCCTGAAGATGTCGGAAAACTTACAGTTACAGCTTTACCTCTGACTGTTACAAAGCGCTGACACTGGAGACTCCTTCCATCAATGTTACATAAACATCTCCTTATTCTAGAAAACTTTATCAGATCAGTGATTTTTAAATCCATTTACGTGGAGCGTTCGCTGTACACGTCTCTGTGAATGAGCTGTTACTATAGAAACGATAACGTATCAGAGCGAGTGCATTAATATAAACCTGCGCTACTGTCAGAGCTGCTGTTATAGAAAACTAATCAACACCTGACGACCAATCACAATGCAGGATTCAGCAGCGCTGTGGTGTAAAGAGTATATCACATTTATCACACATTACTAACTGACTAACAGATCAATCTATCTATCTATCTATCTATCTGTAGAGGAGAGTAAAGGAGGCCTACCATTGTGTGGAGCTTCTTGTTCTCTTCCTGTTTGGAGGACAGATGAGGAGACACAGGAGAAACGTTTTTTTATGCTTTATATACTCCAGCGCCTTCGGACATTTGTTCTAAGTTTAGATAAAAGAGGAGGAACAACAGAGGCATTGTTTCCTTATAGAGAATGAACGCTGACCCCCCCACCACACCACAAATACCCCCACATACCCCCTGCCCCAAACCACAGCCCCCTGCTATTGTAAAGGACAGATGCTTGGTGTGAAGTCCTGCTATCTTAAGAACAGTGTGTGTGTGTGTGTGTGTGTGTGTGTGTGTTGTTCTAAGAACACATGTCATTGTCCAAACAAGCTGTGTGTGGGTGTGTGGGTGTGTGTGTGTGTATTATTAGGATAAAGAGATTTAACATCATTTCTCTCATCATTATCTTCTGCAGTGGAAATGTATTAACCCTTTATGTTCTGTTCAGGTCAAAATGATTCATTTTTACATGTTTTTATATCATAATATAAACAGTAAAGGTCAGATGTGTGTGTGTGTGTGTGTGTGTGTGTGTGTGTCCACATGTCATCACATCACTGTACTAATGGGTGAAGCATTATGTGTATACTGAAGAGCTGAAGGTAAATATCTTTATTAAAAATATCTGGAGTAAATGTGCGAGATTTGGAATTAAACTAATTTTTACTCATTTTTTTTATTTCTAGTGAAATAATCTGTAATATCTGAAATATGCAGAATCAGTGCAGAAGCAACGAGACTCATTACTCATTACACATGAGACTCTGAATCGGAGAATTCTCAGAAATGTTCCTGAGTTCCACATGAACGCCGGTGGAGCTTCAGTCGGATCACGTTCACACTTCACTCAGTAATATTAAGGCGAGATGTTTACACTGAGTTAATTACATTTCCCACCATGCAGCTGTGAGTCCATCTGTTATAATCTGGTCCTGATCTCAGGTATAATCTGGTGAGCTTTTAGCTTAAGCTTAGATAGTTCACTCTGGATAAACTACAGATTATGAGTTAGATTAGGACACTGATCTCGTTCTGGAAAAATGACCCTGAAGTGCACTTTAAACAGCTTGACCTTTCAACCCTTACAGAGGAACATCTTAAAGTTGTTAGTGTGAAGAGCTTAGCATCAGTCACTTCAGGCTCTGAATGGAACACACTCGTTTTTTAAATGTAATCTTTGCAGGGGAATAGCTAGAGAAGGTTTTGTAGTAGTAAATTCAGAAAAAAGTTTCATAGCATCTTAAAGTGATTGGTGTGTGTACCTCTGTGGAGCATGTTAAGGGTCTAGAGGGTTTAAGAAGCTAGAACTGTTAGAGTGACCCTGAAGAGCCCTTGAGGAACCTTTGAAGAACCTTTGAGGAACCTTTGAGGAACCCATGAGAAATATATGAAGTGGTTTTGTAAGATGTCTTAATGTTTAAGTCTCACACAAAATTCATATCAAGCCTGATGAGAGGGTGCGATTATTTAGGTGTGTTTGATATGAATGAAGTTGTAATCAATATTCATCACAGGCTTGTCTCTCAACAAGGCCCCGCCCCTCGACATGACCATGCCCCTCAATATGGCCCCACCCCTCAACATGGCCCTGTCCCCACACAATAATCTCAGCCATTCAGAACTTGTCAATCATGATTTCATAATGAATGTAAAACAACAAGACTTGTTCTCTTTAGTTTTCCCTAATTCCCCCGTTTCCTCCTTATTCCCTTGTTTTTTTAAATTTCCCCTAGATCCCTCGTTTTTGCCCCTCGTTCCCTTGTTTTTATGACCCCTAGATCCCTCCTGTCCCTCTGAAGGTATCTGATGGATCAGTGTTGGCATGTGTGAGAGCAGTTGGAGGAAGACTTGTCATTCCTGACATTTGTGTCGTCGCTCAAATGAACAGCCAGACCTTGAATCCTTCCACCTGCTGTTCACACACCCAACATGGAAACTACCTCACACACACACACACACACACACACACACATACACACAGAGCAGAGAACTCTTGTGCGTAAAAGAACATGTTTAAATAAAGAAACCACACAATAGGCGGCTCAGTCGGAGTGAAGGAGCCTCCTGTCTGTTTCTGTCTGATTCAGTGTTCTACGTTAGTGTTCAGAAATAACTTCTTTCCACTTGAATGCTAATAATAGCTTTATCTTTTGTAACATCTTCTATTCAAACTGTACACAAAGTGTTTTACAGTGATTTATCATGACAAACAAGTCATTTATTAGACAGGTATAATATAGGGATAATTACAGATGATGATTATAGATGTAGTAAAATGTTTTGCTTATATTATTTGCTAATAAAAAAGAATTAAGTAGACTCTAGTCTGCACTTCATTACAAATGCGCACCGTTATTGAACTCAATAACAGTAAATGACACTCAGAGAAACATCTATATTCATTATATAATATTATATAACTGATATAAAAATAAATTTTGGATATATTATCACTCTGCACTATGCTCGTTGGCCTGTAGATGGCGCAGTTCACTCCAAAGCTCAACCCTTTAAACATGTAATAAATACTAACAGGTGTGCAGGTGTAAGTTATAACTGTCTGAGAGTTTATATATGAGTTGTAATATTTTGTCAAATTAAGCACACACGCACACACACACACACACACACACACACGCACACACACTACAGTCTTGTGATAATCCTATTGCATATCATTAGAATATTATTACATCACCGTGCTGCTGAATAACAGCTTAAAAACGTATGTTGATATGGTGATGTTTACTGTAAGAATGTGTTTATTTATTTATGGAAGGAGTCTCCAGTGTCAGCGTAAGTTCTCCCACATCTTCAGGACAGAGGAGTTTACGCTTCTTTGCAGTTTCTCAGTAACAAGCGTAACAAGCTGCGTTTTTTTTTTGTCTTATTAAGTTGAAGAGAGAGAATAAAGAGAGGCTGGTGAGGGAACGAGTGTTTATAGCTGCTATAACGTAAGTAACAACAGGAACTAACTCGCTTCATGGACGCTCCACAATGTTAAATGTAACTATAAATGGATTAAAAGTATGATGTGTTATTCTTTAATAAATAAGAAATTGTCAGTGTTGGCAAATTGCTGTGGTATAAGAGGGGAAAAACAATACTTGGGGACGTGTTGTTATAGGAAAATAATCAATAATCAATATAAGCTTTAACAGTAATGCTGCTTCATCACTCGGCGTTGTATATATATATATATGTGTGTGTGTGTGTGTGTGTGTGTGTGGACAACATGGCGCCATTTTTGATTGAGTTTGAAAGTCGCCATTTTGATTCAGTTTAAGCAGCAGGTGAAAATTGGAGCATGCGCAGTAGGTACCCCCTCTGACCCGCCCATATTGGTCGTGGACACGCCCCTTTTTATGCCGGAAAAGTTTAAGATGGCGCTCAGAGTGGAGAATGCGGCGTTATTAATTATTATTATTAATATTATTAATTATATAAGATGTTAAATTGTACCTGTGTAACTTGTGTAAGTATATTAACTATACTGTTATCAGGAAAAGAGTTTAAAGCGGTGAGTCATAACTGATCCATCATCTTAATCACAATAATGTAAGTATTATTAGCTAATGCTAATACTTCATCTTCCCTTCAAGGTGTTCAAACTCTCTCTCTCTCTCTCTCTCTCTCTCTCACACACACACACACACACACACGCAGTGTTTATTAGAGCCCTGTAATTAACCTGTATGGTGTAGGTGTGTGTTTGCACCGCTAGGTGGCGCTCCTCCCTCATTCCAACAACTAAAAACCCAGCAATTATTGATGCTTTCTCATTCATAATTATCCAAAAGCGTCTAATATTTGAATAAATAAGATATAAGATGTGAAGACAGAAACACTCTACAGCTGTAATCAATTAAACATTTATTGAGAATTTATTTATTATAAGGGATGTGTCGCTCGCGCTTCCTGCTCTCCTGCTCCGCTCCGTGTTTTTGCGCGCGCTCCTTCCCACTTTTCACCCCGAATCACTCCATCTCTCTCTCTCTCTCTCTCTCTCTCTCTCTCTCTCTCTCTCATTGGGTTCATTATGAGGGAAGATGGCGGCGGCGGCGGCGGCGCGCGCTGGATCGATGTGTCAGCGGTGGAAGCGCTTTGATCTTCAGCAGCTGCAGGTGAGTGCGCGCGCGAGGTTCACTCCACTCTTTGTTTATTTGTTTGTGTGTTTGTTTGTGTGTTTGTTTGTTTGCTTATTAATATTGTTGTTTTAAGAGGAACCACGCGGTGCGCTCCTGTGTGTGTGTGTGTGTGTTTTCTTGTTAACTTTATAAATGAGCTGGTTGAACTTTACACACACAATCACACACACACACACAAACACACACTCTCTGTCTCACACACACACACACACACACACACACACACACACACACACGGGCTCATGATGGAGGTGAATTTGGAGCTGTTCTTAGAAACCTCTTAAAGACGTCACTGTTTAAACTGTGAGTGAATTTCAGCATTTAAAAATATTTTATTATATTTCTTTGTTGATATTTGAATATTAAGTTGTTTACTTGTTTACTGTTTATGTAGTTTATGCAGAATTTTTTTATATGACATTGTTAACATTGGGTGTGAGAAATATAATTCATTTTATTATTATTATTATTATTATTATTATTAATATTATTATTATTATTATTATCCAGGTCTATTGTGTTATTGTTTTTCATATTAAAGTATTACTATTTTTTTAAAAACACATTTAATAATTCAGGCATTATGTATGTGTGTGTGTGTGTGTGTAGTTTATTAACGCAGTGTAGCTGTTGTTATAGATTAATAATTAATTCTACAGTAAAGTTGATGTTAATTATTGAATGTTAAGATGTTGATCATTTTCTGAAACGCTGCTTTCAGCTGACGCTGCACTTTTACACCACGCCTGAGTAAATAATAAATAATAAATAAATAAGCCGTTTCTTGTCACTAAGCTGATGTTTAACTCTGGAATTTTGTAAACGTTCACGGAGCTGCGCTGAGCTCAGATCTGATCCAGATCTGTGACATTATTCCTTCGTTATATTATCATATTAAAAGCTACGAGACTCTCTGATGTTAGCTTGTGTGTGTGAGGATTAGCATTAATCTCAGGATCATTCGGTAATTTAGCTAGCAACTTTTATCTACAAACATAACCTAGTCATGTTAGCATGCTAATCTAGGGTTTTATTTTATATTAGTGGTTTTAATCAGTGCTGATAAACCTGGATATATAACCCACACACACACACACACACACACACACACACACGTGAGGAACTAAAATAAAGAGATGTACGATAGATAGAGACCGAATTCTAGTCACAGTTAAAGAACCTTAAAGACAAAACAAGAAGAACTGGATATGTGTGTGTTACAGACTCCAAACTTTGGTACTTGATGCTCTCTTTAAAGGTTCTTTACGAGTTCTTTGGATAATTAAGGGTTCTTCACTTCTTTCTCTGATCCGCGTGGTTTGGCAGGTATCAGCCCGATCGGTTTCGTCTTTACACACACCAGCAGTTCCCAATCTACGCTCCTGCCTCCCAAAAAAAAACATGAGCCAAGCCCAAAATATCAAACTTTCAATGATCTTAACAACAAATCACTGGTCAGGAAATGAGTGAGAATGAAACAGATAGATAAAGGAGCTCAGTATGGGAGCTTTTCCCTCTGATTTCTGTAAATGTTTAAGTCTTGTGGCTCTTGATGAGCTGCATCAGGTGGCAGAAAACCAAATAATCACTAATCTTTTAAGAAAAAAATCCCAGAACATATTTTTGGAAAAATATATTTGTACACCCAGACACGTGTTAGTCTGAATTTTAATCATTATCATGATTTTGTGTACCAGAAGACTATAGAAGTGAATTTCCCTGTTTCTAGCTTTTCCCCAAACAGCGAAAGGAAACCAGCGAATGGAGGCACAGGAGCTCTCAGGAGTGCATCTGCTTCATTCCTGCTCATTTCCTCACCAATCATTTATTCTTAAGACCATTAAAAGCTTCATATTTGCTTCGTATTTTGGGCTTGGCCCTTTTTTTTTTTTTTCCAGGAGTGTATTTGTGTAAACGACCCCAAATGGACGTTATATATTTATATATTTTCTGCAATCCCAAACCTTAAGCACTCAACATTTTTATTTAATTCCAGCTGTATAATACAGGACTACTGTAACATGTGAACAGTTTATGATGTCAGTAACTCGCTGTGTATCTTATGTAAATCTGTAAGGTTTAAAAGCGACGTTCTCTAGACGACACGTCAGAGCCGAATCATTCCTGTCCATCAGGTTTCCGAGTCACTGTAAAATGGTTTCATGCACAGCGACATTAAACACACTGACGAGCTCTGTGTCTCTCTTAAAACTTTACGCCGTCGTCATGATGGTCATCATGAGCTTCGTCTCCAGTCTAAAACTCTGACCTCACATTTAAAACTATTTACTAGAAATCTAGAAAATCCAGAAGGCTGGTACACAGAGCAGAGCTTTCATGAGAGGATTTTAAAATTCAAACACGAAGAATAATGAAACCCGGTTAGTGTTAGCGCTCAGTAACGCTCTAGAATAGTGCATAAGTGTGTGATTTGTCTGTTTTTATTGCTGAGCTACACTAATGCAGCGAGTCAGGAGAGTGAAAACGACTAAAATAACACATATACATGCACACAAAATCCATCTTCAGTATTTCTGCTATCAGTTTATAAAATAAAGGAATGAAACTGTGTGAGTTTCTCTCGTGAGCCCACCTGTAAATGAAGCGACCTCTAGTTTGGGAACGTCTGACGTAGAACCGTCAGAGAGAGAACTTACTTTACGTTGTCTAGGAGTGTGTGATGTCACAGTGTTTGCGTTGTAATGTGTGCTTGTGTAACATTAAACCAGAACAAAGCGTGTTCCGATCCCTTCGTTGTTCATCACTCGCTCCCTCCACTGAGGGACCCTTCGGTTCAGGCGTCCGTGTTTCCGTCTCGCTGTAATTATGTGGGATTAGAGGAGTCTGGAATGCGCTTTATGAGACCACCCACATCGCCCCTTCTTCTCATGCGGTCAGAGCGTCACAGAGGCGTGTGCTGCGATGAAGTGAGCCTTATTTTAGGGCTGTGTTTCATTTCACTCGCTCTCACGGTGGTCTGTGTGATTTTATTTCATTTACTGCAGCTTGGTGTGTGTGTGTGTGTGTGTGTGTGAGAGAGAGAGAGAGAGAGAGAGAGAGATTTGGGGCATGCCCAGAATGGACTGATGACTATGTTTGTTTAATTCACCTCCATAACATTTACCAGTGTGTGTGTGTGTGTGTGTGTGTGTGTGTGTGTGTGTGTAGGTGTATAGGTGTATAGGTGTGTGTGTACGTACACCACGAGCAGAGATTAGAGTGTGACGCAAGTGCTTCTGTCCCTCATCTAGATATAAAGTCGCTCGTCTTGTTCGGACCTGAAGTTCGACTCCTTTATTTTTATTGTAAACAAACACACACACACGCACACACAGTAATCGCTGATATGATAAAGCGTGACATTTCTGGTGGGCAGCAGGTTAAGGTGTGTTCCATTAGGACGTGTGCCGTACCTGGGGAGCCTACACCTGATTAGGACACGGGGGGAGTGAGGATATATATAAGTGTGTTTAATAATAATAATAATAATAATAATATAATATGTGCTAAATATGGAGGTATATCATATAACTGATCATTAACACACACCTGGGAATTAAATTTGCTGAGTTCTGTGTGTGTGTGTGTGTGTGTGTGTGTGTGTGTGTGTGTGGTTTGCTGCTGCTGCTTTAATGCAGACTTAAAAGACGAACAGGACAAAGGTGTCTCTGTGTATCCACACACACACACACACACACACACACACACAGACTACTTCTTCAGATTAAAGTGTGAAACTTCAAACTTTAGCTGACCAATCAGTGGCTTCGATTCAACTTAACACTTAAAACTTAATATTAATAATAATAATAATAATAATAATAACAATAATAATGATGATGTGTGGTGTGTTTTATCTCCTGCTTGTTAGTGAAAGGGAGAGACACTTTGGAAATGAGGACAATCGCTCACTTACAGGCTGAAAACCTCCACACACACACACACACACACACACACACACACACAGTTTAGTGATAATGCAGATTGCAGCTGCATAATTAACTGTCCATTTCAAGTGCATCTGGAGGAGGGGACGTGTGGAATTACCCGTCTCTCTCCCTCTCTTTGGTTGCAGTGTGTGTGTGTGTGTGTGTGTGTGTGTCTATACACGCTTTCAGTCTGTAAGTGAGTGATTTCTGAATAAACTTTCCTCAGCATGTTCTCAGTCTGACCCGTACACGTGTGTGTTAACACTCTGCGGCGTGTCGTTACCCTGTCAGACAGACAGACATCCCACAGCACCGATTTATTCTCACACATCTGGAAACACTCAGAGAGACAGAGAGAGAGAGAGAGAGAGAGAGAGATTCAGACAGAGAGGAAGAGAAACAGATTCAGACAGAAAAAGAAGGGGAGCGAGAAAGAGACATACAGAAAGGGAGAGAGAGAGGGAGAGAGAGGGAGAGAGGGAGAGACAGACAGAGAAGGAGAGACAGAGAGAGAGACAGAGAGAGGGGGGAGAGAGAGAGACAGAGAAGGAGAGACAGAGAGAGAGGGAGAGAGAGGGAGAGAGAGACAGAGAGAGGGGGGAGAGACAGAGAGACAGAGAGAGAAGGAGAGATAGAGAGAGAGAGAGACAGAGAGAGGGAGAGACAGAGACATACAGAGAGGGAGAGAAAAAGATTCAGACAGAAAGAGAGGGAGAGAGAGAGACAGAGAGAGGGAGAGACAGAGACATACAGAGAGGGAGAGAAAAAGATTCAGACAGAAAGAGAGGGAGACAGACAGAGAAGGAGAGAGAGACAGAGAGAGAGAGAGAGAGAGAGAGACAGACAGAAGGAGAGAGAGACAGAGAGAGAGAGAGAGAGACAGACAGAGAAGGAGAGAGAGAGAGAGAGAGAGAGAGAGAGACAGACAGAGAAGGAGAGAGAGACAGAGAGAGAGAGAGAGAGACAGACAGAGAAGGAGAGAGACAGACAGTCCTACAGGTTCACGTCTCTCAGTTTTCCCGTAACTCAGCAACAGACATTCACACACTTGGTTACCATGACGATATCGATATCGGATCAGCGTCAGGTATCAGACGACACTCAGGACTTTTGTAATTGTGCTGTATTAAGAACAGGAAAGCGTAATTAGGGCGTCTCTCTCTGTGTTCCATCATGTTGTATCTGATCGCTGAATTACAGAGTGTGCTAACCTTTACCGCTAATTGCTAATTAGTTGATGAGCTAGTGGACTAATGGCTCCGTCCCAAACCACATGTTCTGTTAAGTGAGTCTCACTCCAGAGTGTGTGTGTGTGTGTGTGTGTGTGAGTTTGTGAAACTCTGGCTGAACTTTTCACTTTTGTCTGAAACAGAGATTATTAGAGACATGATGATGTCCAGGTGCCGTGTCAGTGTGTGTGTGTGTGTGTGTGTGTGTGTGTACATGCGGTTTGTACTTTATAACACACTCCTGCCTCGTTGTTCACTTTGTAGATGTTCAGTTAGAGACTAAAGCTCTTGTTTTGTCCATGTACAGTGTGTTAATTGTCTTCTGTCGATTTGTTATCTGATTGTGTTCACCTGTTTTGTGTTAGTTCTTGATTTTTTTTTCATTCGTTTCATTCATGCCGTCGTCTTTGCGAAGCCTTATCTTCTTATCATCTTATCTTTATGTCTGTATATCTGAGAGTTTTGTTTCTGGGTCATGTTTCCACAAGTGCCTTGTTCTGTAATTTTCTGTTCCTGATTTCGAATCTGATTAAATAAAACACACGCTGAGCTGTAGGAATTACAGCACTGTTTATATGTGGCTCCTCCTCTTGTTGAGGGACCAAATGTCCAGGTATGTGTTATTACCTCTTTATTACTGCTTCCAGGTAAGCAGATGAAAGGTCTAGAGTTGATTAAAGTGTTAGATTTAGAACCTTCAATACCATTTCAATATGAAGTCCAAAGACTATCAACTATTTGGTATGTTCTTAAAAAGAAAGAATGCACTGGTGAGCTCAGGAACACCAAAAGGCCCAGAAGACCACGGGAAAACAGCTGTGGTGGATGACAGAAGAATTCTTTGCCTGGTGAAGAAAAACCCTTTCGCAACAGTTGGCCAGATGAAGAACATCCTCCAGCAGGTTAGCGTATCTGTGTCAAAGTCAACAATCAAGAGAAGACTTCACCAGAGTAAATACAGAGGGTTTACTGTGAGATGTTCACCATTAGTACGACTCAGAAACAGGAAGACCAGAGTAGAGTTCACATCTAAAAAAAATCCCATAAAGTTCTGGAACAGCATCTTCTGGACAGATGAGATGAAGATGAACTTGTAGCAGAATGATGGGAAGAGAAGAGCATGGAGAAGGAAGGAGCTGCTCATGATCTGAAGCGTACCACCTCATCTCCTGGCGTGGGCGTGGCTGTGGGCGTGGGCGTGGCCGTGGCCGTCTTTATTGATGATGTGACGGCTAAGAAGAGTAGCAGGATGAGTTCTGAAGTATATGATGATATCTGCTCACATTCACACACACGCTTCAGCACTCACTGGACGGAGCTTCACACTGCAGATAGACAACGACTTGAAGCGCACTTCTAAAGCAGCACAGGACTTTTATTAACGCAAAGACCTCGAATGTTCTGCAACGGCCGAGTCAATCAGCTGAGCTGCATTTCACTCGCTGAAGGCAAAACTGAAGCCAATTATTTTATATTACTGTTATTATCATTAATACTTCTGTTATTAATATTCATATTACTGTTATTATCATTAATACTTCTGTTATTAATATTCATATTACTGTTATTATCATTAATACTTCTGTTATTAATATTCATATTACTGTTATTATTATTGTTATTATCATTCATATTACTATTATTACTATTCATATTAATGTTATTATTATTCATATTGCAGGTATTACAGGTATCATTCATGTTACTGTTATCATTTATATTACTGTTATTACCATTCATATTACTGTTATTACCATTCATATTACTGTTATTATTATTCATATTACTGTTATTATTATTCATATTACTGTTATTATTATTGATATTACAAGTATCATTCATATTACTGTTATTATTTTATTTTTATATAAATATTATTATTATTTTTGTGTTTTTTGTCGTAATTGTTGCAGGGACAGAGTGAGTGTATGAGGTCAATGAGGGTGTGTGTGTGTGTGTGTGTGTGTGTGAGACATTTCACATATTTCCTCTCAGCAGTTGCAGTAATGTTTTGCCGACTCTGCGTTTCTCTCTTCCTCCACTCTGTGTGTGTGTGTGTGTTTATATTTGGCTTCTTGCAGTTTTTAAGCAATCCTTCATCCCTTAAACGAAACATTTTGGGTGACGCACAGTTCCATTAACTCGATAGCTACATTAGCATCGTAGCTCCAGGGCTAAGCTAAAGACGCTAGTTTCACACACTGAGCGTCTGCTCTAATGAGACGACGGTGTTGAGAGATTTTCAGTGTTTGTGTCCTTCAGGAGTGTGTAAATACACCGTGTTTAATTATGTGTGTGAAGGTCCATGTTGGAGGGAAGTGTGTGTGTGTGTGTGTGTGTGTGTGTGACCTCCACCCTATCAAGGACATTTTTTTTTAGTTGAATTAGTTATCAAAAGTCTCATGAGAGTCTGATTTTTGTTCCTTCTCCAGTTTTATAACAGAATAAAATCTCTAAACGAAACCTTCAGGAATCTTTTCCTAATGGACAAAAAAATTAAAATAATAATTAAAAAAAGAAGAATATGAATATAAGTAACTTTATTGCTATTGTATTGTAGTGCAGTTCTCCATCACACAGCTCCAGATATTAAACTCAACCCAGCGTGTGTGTGTGTGTGTGTTATTTTCTGTATTAATGTGTTTTCAGCACCTCTGCCTCTTTAAATGATCGATATGAAAGTTAATTGTTTTGTAACACGTTGAGCGTAGCGTGTTAAGTTTGTACTTTTCATGCCATACGATAAGATGCAGAGTGTTAAGCTCATGAAGCTTCTCCTGTCCTCTGCAAACACAAACCGGCTCGCAGGTCACATGGTAACGCAGGTCACATGGTAACGTAGGTCACATGGTAACGCAGGTAACACGGTGTGACCACAGTGTCCAGATGTATTTGTGCGGATGTATAGCAGCGTAAATCTGACCGTTTCCTCTGGAATATCTAAATAATTCCACTGAAGTTTTTCACTGAAGTTAAACACCTCAGTCTGACTTTCTGCAACACTTTTATTTTCACAAATCCGCATTAATAGTTTAAGATGTCTGGAGAAACCCATGCATCTGGCTCTTTGTTTATTGGCATGAATAAGTTTATTCCGAAGTGTGTGTGTGTGTGTGTGTGTGTGTGTTGATTTATTTTTACTCCAGTGTGTCATTAAGTTCTTTATCAGCGTGTGTGATTAATAATGTCTGTGTTTACATCAGACCCACTTTGTTTGAGATGTTAATCATACACACATACACACACACTTAGCAAAGATTTGGCTACGTGTGTGTGTGTGTGTGTGTGTGTGTGTGAGAGAGAGAGTGAACTTAACCTTGAATTTAACTTACTCAGATCAGGAAAGTCTCTGATCTGCATTCAGTATTTTATAAATTTATTATAAATCCGCTTGGTGACAGAAGCTCAAGCCTCCAGTTTAGCATCTTATCTGAGTCACGATCAGCAGGTGTAACCTGTGTGTGTCTGTGTGTGTGTCTGTGTGTGTGTGTGTGTCTGTGTGTGTGTGTCTGTGTGTGTGTTCTACAGAAAGACCTGGACGTCGCCGCCAGTGCTCTCGCCAGCACACAGCATGAGAACGAACAAACACGAAAAAAACTCAACGACCAGAGCGACGAGCTCGAGAAACACACACCAGAGGTGAGAGAGAGAGAGAGAGAGAGAGAAAGAGAGAGACAGAAAGAGAGAGAAAGAGGGGGAGAGAGAGAAAGAGAGATAGAGAAAGACGGAGACAGAAAGAGAGAGAAAGAGGGAGATATAAAGGGGGGGGGGAGATAGAGAGAAAGGGGGGAGACAGAAAGAGACAAAGAGGGGAGAGAGAGAGAGACAGAGGGAGAAAGAGGAAGACAGAGAGAGAGAGAGAAAGAGGGAGACAGAAAGAGAGAAAAAGGGTGGGAGAGAGACAGAAAGAGAGAGAGAGCGAGAGACAGAGGGAGAGAGAGACAGAAAGAGAGAAAGAAAGAGGGAGATAGAGAGAGAGAGAGGGGGAGACAGAGAGAGAGATATTTTGTGTAATTTGAACTAGCGTCTGAGTTTGCTAGAAAAAAAGACAATTTAAGGCTAAATGTTTTAGCATGTAATTATTATTACTAGCTGAATTCACTAGTATGCTAGCTAACATTTTGCTAAGAATTTATCCACTTTGCTCTGTTTTAACAATTTAACGCACAAAATGGTTGCGTTACTGCTGAGTTTTTTTTTTACACATCTAATGAAGCTGCTTAATAACTAGCCAGCTAACGTTAACTGAATTAGCCAGCTAACGTTAGGTAACCCAAAATATTGTGAACTTAAAACTTGTAGGCAAGTTTGCTAGCTGTGTAATAACTAGCTAATGCTTGGTAAACCATTAGCAGCAGGCTAGCTAATATGTAACGTAACTAGCGAGCTAATCTAGAAATCTTTCACACACCATAGACATCATGTTACATTTTGAAATTTTTGATTCATGAGTTTTAAAAAAATCTTTTTCTCATTGCTGTAATTCATTTCTTCTTTGTTGAGCTAAAGTATGCTAGGAAATAAACACGTTTCTTGTTAGCTTGCTACGTCCGCTCATTTCCAGTCCACACGGTCGCGGCGCTAGTCGCGTGTTTACTAACTGATCGTCCGTGTTTTACTGAAACAGAGCACACTGCAGTGCAGCTGTGAGCGTAAACAACTCGTATGTGATCTGACTCGCTGATTTACATTCTGTTCTTATCACAGTCTGGTACACACACACACGCACACACACGCACGCCGAGTGTTCAGTGTTCGCATCATCGATGCGTCAGCCGTGACATCAGGCAGGAGGTGAAATCCCTGTAATTCCCCTCCGACCTGTTTATCTCTCACATCACGTCTGCGCCGTTCCTGCTCTCCTCCCCCTCCTCCTCCTCCCTCCTGCGAATTCCTCGTCCGAGTAAATAAATGGAAAAACCGTAGGGTTTTTGCTTCTGAGCCACAGCAGTAAATCAGCTTCCTGTTCCAGTTACAGCGCTCTGAATTTATGTCTGAGCTCAATAAGCCGTTACTCCCGCGGTGTGAGCGCCGAGATCCATGAAAACATCGCGGGTGGAAACTTCACTGCTGACAGAGCAGCCTGGAACCTTACCTTAATGAGTGTGTGTGTGTGTGTACAGAGTGTGTGTGTGTGTGCGATGAGAGAGGACGAGGTGTGCCCGTATTTTTCCTCCCACTAGAAACATTTCATATCAAAATAATTTCCTGTTTATCACAGACCATGAGTTCTGCTTTTGACTGTATTTTGTACTAAATAAATGTACTAAAAAAAGAAAAGGTCCTAATACGTAGGCGTTTCCCAGTTGTCTAACGTGATTGCCTGGAATTTACACCGAATTCACAAAGTTACACAGAATCCTGGAAAAGAGGGACACAGGAGTGTCTGAGCAGCACAAAATCAGGATGATTATTCACCATTGGCACATCACTGTATCGGGGGATTTGATTGGCTGTCAGAGAAAATCACCAATCAGAATGTGTGAATAAGTTAGTGTTAAATCGGGTTATTAAATCTGGTGCAGCGTCTGTGTGTCACACACTTCATTACAGGTTTAACATCCCAGACTCACCATTGTAGTGGGTTTTGTGTGTGTGTGTGTGTGTGTGTGTGTTGCAGGATTTACACGAACACATCACTCCACTGTTAAAGGGCTTCCAGTCTGAGGTAAGACACATTGCTCTTCTCCTTCTCCTTCTCCTTCTTCTTCTTCTCTTTCTTCTTCTCATTTTTCTTCTCCTTCTTCTTCTTCTTCTTCTTCTTCTTCTTCTCATTTTTCTTCTCCTTGTTGTTCTTGTTCTTCTCCTTCTTCTTCATCTTCTGTGCCGAGTGTGAGCTGTGTATCGCGTGACTCAGGAGTTTTTTTTTTTAACAGAACATACTTTATAAAAATCTTTCTCACTGAAACACACAGAATGTCACAGAATTAATGCTGCATTCGACTACGGTTCGTAACTTGTAATTCCCGATCTCCGACCGGGGAAAAAACAAAGAACACGACGCCTCAGTTTGGAAATTCCTGCTCAGGAACTTGGGACTGTTTTTTAAACTCCGAGCTCACAGAGTGCCGTCATATCAACACATCACTCGTCACGATGAGCTGCTTAATAACAAAATACGAACGTGGAGGCGTCCGAGTTTTTCCCCACTTTGTAGCTCAAACACACAGAGATCGAACGATGATGTAATTCCGAGCTCCGACTTCCCGTTTCCGAGTGAAGTCCAATGTAGCATCAGTCCTCCATGTTTGTTTTCCTCACTCAACTCCAAACTCACATCCTGATTGGACCAGAGGTAAAAAAAAAAAAATCTTGATGCCATTCAGCACTTTTCTAAAAAATGCTGCTTGACATGGGATTATATAAAACACAAAACATGCGCTGGTGGTTGAAAAACAAAAAAAAGCAGCGAGTGTGAAAGCAGCGAGTGTGAAAGCAGCGAGTGTGAAGGCAGCGAGTGTGAAGGCAGCGAGTGTGAAAGCAGCGAGTGTGAAAGCAGCGAGTGTGAAGGCAGCGAGTGTGAAGGCAGCGAGTGTGAAAGCAGCGAGTGTGAAAGCAGCGAGTGTGAAGGCAGCGAGTGTGAAAGCAGCGAGTGTGAAAGCAGCGTCTCTCTCCGTGTTTTTGTCTGTCAGCACTTCGCTATAACACGATTTGCAGTTTTTTTATTTATCCATATAAAAAATATAAAACTCATAGCGTACTAAACGCTGTGTTTGTTTTTCTTTTACAATATGTGTTTTTACAGACAGATTAAAAACACAACGGCGGAAATGACGGAAACTGCTGAATAAACGTTAAGAATAATTTTAGTCTGTAAATATATAAAGCAGTTTTATCATCCTGTGGTTTAGTTTTTGAACTTTTTTTTTTAACTTTTCTTAAACAATCTGCAGACTGTACAGAATATTCAGGAAATAACCCCAAAATGTTTTTCTTTTCCTGTCAGCGCTGCTTTTTTTAGTCATGTTAAAAACCTGGAGTGTGTGTTTGTGTGTGTGTGTGTGTGTGTGTGTGTATACTGTAAATAGTAATGAAGACGTCGTCCTCTTTCCCAGTAATGTATCAATTCACACACAAGCTGCTGATTATTTACCGGTCACTGTTGAATCCACACATAAAAGTGTAACCATGTGTGTGTGTGTGTGTGTGTGTGTGTGTGTGTGAGGGAGAGAATGAGAGACAGAAAGGGGCTTTTGTCTACTGCAGTCCTCTTTGTGTGATTCAGTAAGACAGAAAATAACTCTACAGTGTAGTTAGACAGTTTCAGTCCTTCATCAACTAAGCAGCTATAAATACAGAGTGATTAAACTTCCTTCTGTGTGTGTGTGAGAGAGAGAGAGAGAGTGTGTGTGTGTGTGTGTGTGAGTGTGTGTGTGTGTGTGTGTGTGTGTGTGTGAGAGAGAGAGAGAGAGAGTGTGTCAGAGAGAGAGAGTGTGTGTGTGAGGAACGTTTTTTTCAGACATCTTCACTAACACACACACACACACACACACAAATGGGGTTTGGTCTCTGGAGACTCAGAAGGAAGCTGATAACATGGCATCATTTGTCTTACACACACACACACACACACACACACACACTGAACAGGCCACAGGGCTTCTTGCCTTCTGAATACACTCATTTCCTGACAGGAAGAGAAAAACGTCTCTCAGTAATAAAAATATAACTTTAAAAACAATTGATCGAGAGAGACAGAAAGAGAGACTGAGAGAGAGACCGAGAGAGAGAAAGGGAGGCAGACAGAGAAAGAGACTGAGAGAAAGAAAGAGAAAGGGAGACGAAGAGAGAGAGAGAGAGAGAGAGAGAGAGAGAGAGAGACAGATAGGGAGACTGAGAGAGAGACTGAGAGAGAAAGGGAGACAGATAGAGAGAGAAAGAGAGAGAGAGGCAGAAAAGAGAGAGAGAAAGAGGGAGACAGATAGAGGGAGAAAGAGAGAGAGAGGCAGAAAAGAGAGAGAGAAAGAGGGAGACAGATAGGGAGAGACTGAGGGAGGCAACAAGTGACAGAGAGAGACAGAGAAAGAAAGAAAGAAAGAAAGAAAGGGAGACAGGCAGACATAGAGACAGAAAGAGAGAGAGAGAGAGAGAAATAGATAGATATTGACAGTGAGAGTGAGACCCAATAATAGAAATAGAGAGACAGACTGAGAGAATAAGAGAAAGACTCAGAGAGAGCGAGAGAGAGAGAGAGAGAGAGAGACGGACGTTTAGTCCCTCCAGCTGTCTGAGTCAGTCCAGATGTTTTTTGAGCACAGAAACATCTGGAACTGTTTAAATCTCCCACAGGACTGTAAAGTGTGTAACAGCTTTTTATTAGACTTTTCTGCTCCTGTATGACACACACACACACACACACACACACACACACACACTCTACGGTACAGACAGAGCTCATGCTGTTACCAAAACAATCATCAGTCTCTACAACTACAAGAGAAGCAGAAAAAAAAAGAAAGAAGTGAGACTTGTGCTGCGTCGCCTCACAGCGTTATTAGCAGAGTTAGCATGTGTTCTAATTAGCAGTGCTAGTTATTTTTTTAATTATTTAACCTAGTAAATTATAACACACCAGTCATAAGCGAGCTCTTTTTTACCTCAGAAGATATTGCTTTAGATATTATTAATTCAAATAAACATCTGAGGATTTACATTTAGCTCACATTAGCTTGCTATTATCTAAGCTAGCTAGCATTACACTGAGAGGACAGGGTCCATTAGCTAGGCGTAACATGTAGCTTAAAGCCCTCGGCTCTTGCCACACAGCGCCGTGTGAAATCCAGCATTCAGACAGAAATTAGCGGGTTCGCTTTGTTTACGCTGTCAGACGCGTCTAATCTGTGATGCTAACTAGAAGTGTGTGTCGCTCTCAGCCTGTTATTTTTGCTCCGCCGGGCGCCAGCTTCGTGTTTCATGTCTCGCGTCTTCATTACACCAGAGTCACTTAAACACCAGCTGTCATCTTCCAGCGTAAATACGTCACTCAGGGCTCAAACCCGATCGTTACGGAGTCGAGGCAGCTAATCCGGGAACGTTTTCACGGCTTTTCTTAAGCTCGGTGTTTTCTGGCGTGATTTAGCGAGACGCTTTACGGCTTTCCGAAACCTCTAAGAGGTATCAGAAGGAAAAAATTTGATCGTTTCAGTCAGAGGAGACATAACCAGTCTTCTTCTCTTATTTATTTATTTATTTATTTATTTATTTATGCCTGGGAGCTAACACGCTAATCTGAGGTACTCAGATGTACTTTGCTAGCTACGAACCCTTTTCGTGTGTCGCTCTGAAGAGATCTTGTGTCAAAGCTCAGCGTTCCGGAGTCATGACTTTATGTTTATTTGATTATTGTGGCTGTGTTCTAGCTAGCGATCGATGCTAAGTATAATTACAGTGTAATGGAGTGCTTTACCAGTAATTTTCCAACACATCTGAGGTAAAAGTTGACGTTCCGGATAATTCCGTCTCATTTTCACTGCCACTGCATCTTCACCGTGTCTGTATAAAAGACCTGATTGATATTCTCGTGATTTTAACCCCTTGAACAGCGAGTGCGTTGTTGAACGTTTTATTTAAACACACAGAATTTCCTGGTGTAAGAAACATTTAAACCAAGCAGAAGAAAGTATTTTATGTTTCTGAGGAAGTAGTGTGTGATAGTTGAATAAATATAGTTAGCACAATGCTAAATGTATTTGCTGTGTAACGTTCGCTGTATGGAGAGTTTTATCAGTGGTTAAGCAGCACATCTCAGGTAAATGTTAATGTTCTGAGACTTAACAGCTACGTGTTAGCTAGCTAAACAGCTAGCCTCAGTAATTAGCCAGTGTTTGGCATCTAAACAATCTTTTCATGACTTTCTAACCGCCATGTATCCGACATCCTGTTGAATATCGACTGATTTGATCAGCGAAATCCTGGAAAATACTTTTAAACGTATTACAGGTGTAACGAAATATCAATTTAACGACATTCCACGATAATCAAGTCAGAAATACGTTACGCTACACCGGTGTACACAGTGACATCACAAGAAAACAACAGGAGGGTTAAACACTCCTCAGGGTTGAAGCGTTAACAGTGGTGTGTGTGTGTGTGTGTGTGTGTGTGTGTCTGTGTGTGTGTGTGTTCTGTTCCAGATCGACGCTCTGTGTGAAAGGAGTAAAGAGTCAGAAGCTGCTTTCCTCAGCGTGCATAAGAGATTAATCGATGTCCCAGGTATGTGTCAAACTCACACACACACACACACACACACACACTCTCCCTCTCACATACATACACACACACACACACACACACTCTCCCTCTCACATACATACACACACACACACACACAGTTATAATGTTTCACTAGAGTGAGAATACCGTAAACACATCAGTCTTATTTATGGGGTGTGTGTCTCTCTTTCTCCCTCACACACACACACACACACACACACTCCTGTAATGACTTCACCGGGTTTAGGGAGTTTGGACTGTTCCAGGGCCACACGCACACACACACACACACACACAGGAGCTTTGGTTACACTATGACACTACAATGTGTGTGTTCCTAAACAGCTTTTAATCCACTCGAGTGTGTCTGTGTGTTTGTGTGTGTGTGTGTGTGTGTGTGTGTGTGTGCATGTCTGCCTGACTTTTGGCTGAACTAAAGTTCAATAGCTGTGTGGGAGGCCTTAAAGGCTTACACACACACACACACACACACACACACACTCAGACGCACACACACACACACAAAGGCATGCTGGAACAGGACTCCCTGTCTGCCTGTGTAATCACTCAGTATCCCCAAATTACTGGTGTGTGAGTGCGCGCGCGTGTGTGTGTGTGTGTGCGCGCACGCGAGTGTCTGTATGTGCACACGAGTTTGTGTGTGTGTGTGTGTG
Organism: Pangasianodon gigas; assembly: GCA_022758105.1. NCBI lineage: Eukaryota > Metazoa > Chordata > Actinopteri > Siluriformes > Pangasiidae > Pangasianodon > Pangasianodon gigas. The sequence continues at coordinate 417,673 of CM040470.1, forward strand.
TGTGTGTGTGAGTGAGTGTGTGTTGTCTGGGAATGTCTGTCTTTATCTGTGAAATCTGGAGCTTGTTCATTCCTGTCTGATAGTGTCATCACATCAGTGTCTGTGTAGGTGTGTGTGCGCGTGTGTGTGTGTGCGCGCGTGTGTGTGTGTCTGTGTGTGTGTGTGCGTGTCTGTGTGTGTGCGTGCGTGTGTGTGTGTGTGAGCATGAGAGTATCAAATCATATTACTCAATAAATAGCAAACTAATGTTAGTTCCAAGTAACACAAAATTTCATGTTATTAAAAATTAATCAAAGGTATTAAATAACAGTATTTTATTCACACACACACACACACACACACACACTCTCTCTCTCTCACACACACACACACACACACACAGTCTCACACACAGCATATGACTAACGAGCATTACATTGAGGTAACGAGAATCAGTTCACATACATACGTTTCTAGCTAATATCTCTATAACACGCTCTATAAGGAACGGAATATAATTAGCAGGCTTTAATTAGTTTACTAATTACTTAATTGTTAATTAAATTAATAACTTGTGTCTCTCAGACCCGGTGTCTGCGTTAGAGGCGGTGCAGCAGCTGCAGATTGCGGTTATTAAGATGCGCGACGTGGAGGCGGAGAATCAGAAGCTGAGAGAGAGACTGCAGGAGTACGACAGAGAGGTCGCAGAGGTCAAAGGTCATGGTAACGGCTCACACTTTTATGTAATGCTGTATATACATATATAAAATTTTTCTCTTACTGTCCGTCATTATTTAAAGAAACTGTAGCTGCTAACGTTTCTCTCTTTTTGTCTTGTTTGTAGAAGAAATGATTAAAACTTTGAGGGAGAAATTGGAGTCTTACGAACATTTAATTCAGTGCGGAACGAAAGACGAGGATGAAGAAGAAGAACAACGCAACGCTAACTGTGCAGGAAAAGAAAGGTCAGTCATGTAAAATGTTTAAAGATGCTAATAAGATATCAGTATACTATACAGCTAATCGCAAATTTGATCATATGACATCACCACAGTTGTTTAGCTTTTCACGTTAGCTAGCTAGAAAACATTATTTTGGCTTTAAATGCACAATGATTTATATATTTGTTATTTAGTGGAGTGCGTTGTTTAGGGTTGAATTTTATACAAACGTCGATCGATCTGAAGAAGTGAAAAGAGCGGCTAGTGGTGATGTCATATGATCAAGTTTGTAATTGGGTGATCAGATTTAAACGAAGCCCCGCCCCTTTTCGGACGTTCATGTGCATTGTGGCTGTTTTGAGTCAAAACACAAACCCAAGAAAAATGTAGTTCACTTTGTACACCAGCTGCCCCATCATACACCACTGTTCAGAAGTGGGCGGGGCTTGTAGCACAGCTGGCAGTGTTAAGTTAATAAGCTGATGTTAGCACTGAACACAGTCTAACACTGTTTAGTACATCGTATGGAAAGACTTTATTAGGTCATAATACGTGATCTGTAAAGAGAGCAAATGTGGATGAGATTAACAAGAACAGGAAACAACAACCACATAAGGAAAGGAGAAACTAAAAAGGGTCAGACAGTGCGTGGAATGCCAAAAGGGGTTAGAACTAAGCTTCATGCAACAGTCTGTAATTATCTCTGGGACACTTAGGGAGCCTACCTAGGGAACCTACCTAGGGAGCATCTTTACAAAGAAAAATGTGGATAAACATTGAGCTTTAGAGTGAAGTGAAGAAAAAGGGCTTCTGACTCTCTCTGACTCTCTCTGTCTCTCACACACACACACACATGCCACCATGCCACTGTTTGTGTGTGTGTGTGTGTGTGTTGTGTGTGTTGTGAGCTAACAGACACTATTATATCAGATTAGAGATCACGTGACTCTGCTTTGAGCACACACAGTACAGTCTGCGGATTAGTGTGAAACCGAGAGGGTCTAACAATGTATGTGTGCGTGTGTGTATGTGTGAGTGTGTGTGGGTGTGTGTACTTAATATAAACAATTCTGGTGAAAACGGAGCCATAAAGTCTGTTCCCAGGCTCAGGGCTCCTCCTGATGGCAGGTGTGTGTTAACCACACTGATGTACACTGAAGTCTGAGTGTGTGTGTGTGTGTGTTTGTGTGTGATTAATGATGTGTTGGGATAAAAAACTAAATTTATTCAGAAAGTGGTGGTGATATCAGCGTGGTTTCTCTTCTCAGAACCCATGAGGACGAAGCGATGATGGTGGATGTAGAAACAGCCAATCAGGTAACAGCTCTAACCTCAAACATCCTGTAATTATTAATTCATTCATTTTTTTTTTTTCAGGTATTGCTACCTGTGTATTTTTATTTTTAACTTTAATTATTCATGATTGCTTTTGTAAGGTGCCGTAGCCTGGCAGTTTGTTAAATCAGTGTCTGAATTATTCTTTTTCGTTCTCTCAACATGTTTTAGTTTTGTTGTAATAAGTAAAGATGTGGGTGGAGTCCGGCGCTTGGGGGCGTGTCCACAACATGACTGACATTGTTTTTCTCAGGCGTACGACACACACGTGCTTAGTGTTTTTCCCCGCCGTATTTCTAACAGTAAGAACAATAAAGACAATGATTACTGCACCTTTAAAACGGGAACTACAACCAAAACAAAGAGCACATGGTGCTGTTGCCATGGGAACAACCACGGTAGCAGTTTGGGTGCGGTGTAAATGAGTGTAGCGGAGGTATTTATCCCGAGTTTGTTCCCTATTCTGATACCAGGACACTCTGAAGGGTTCAGTTTAGAGAGTGCATGGTGACATCACGGTGTGTGTGTGTGTGTGTGTGTGTGTGTGTAGGCTCTGGAGGCGGAGCTTGTGGTGAAGCAGAGAGAGGTGGAGCGTCTGATGGAGGATGTACAGAAACTCCAGAGCAGTCTGACTGAACTCACCAACTCAACAGCCAATCAGATCAGAGAATTACAGCAGCAGCTCGACTCCAAACACGCACTGCTGCAGGTCTCATACACACACACACACACACACACACACCACTGAATCTGGGCCTTGTTCACTACATAGTGCACTTCTGTATGATTAATGAAAAATATTAAGGACCTTTTAATAACACAATTAGAAAGCAGGGAGTGGTGAGTAGTGGGATTAAGGAGTAAAGTGTAGGGATGTTAGGGGGTAGGTAGTAAGGATTAGGGATTATTGAGGAGGGATTAGGGAGCAGGGAGTAGTTAGTAGTGAGTAGGGATTAGGAGCAAGGGTGCAGAGATTAGGGAGTAGTGAATAGGCAGTAGGAAGCAGGGATTAGAGAGTAGGTAGTAAAGATTAAGGAGTATTGAGGAGGGATTAGGAGCAAGGGTGCAGGGAGAAGGCAATAGGGATTAGGGAGTAGAGATTATGGAGTAGGGAGCAGGGAGTAGAGATTATGGAGTAGGTACTAGTGAGTAGGGAGCAGGGAGTAGTTCGTAGTGAGTAGGGATTAGGAGCAAGGGTGCAGAGATTAGAGAGTAGTGAGTAAGGAGTAGGCAGTAGGGATTAGGGCATAAAGTGTAGGGGGTGATTAGGGATAGAGATTATGGAGTAGGTACTAGGGAGCAGGGAGTAGTTAGTAGTGAGCAGGGATTAGGAGCAAGAGCGCAGAGGTTAGGGAGTAGTGAGTAAGAAGTAGGGAGTAGGCAGTAGGGATTAGGGAGTAGAGATTATGGAGTAGGGTGCAGAGATTAGGGAGTAGTAAGTTAGCAGTAGGGATTAGGGAGTAAAGTGTAGGGGGGTGATCAGGGAGTAGAGATTATGGAGTAGGTACTAGTGAGTAGGGAGCAGGGAGTAGTTCGTAGTGAGTAGGGATTAGGAGCAAGGGTGCAGAGATTAGAGAGTAGTGAGTAAGGAGTAGGCAGTAGGGATTAGGGAGTAAAGTGTAGGGGGGTGATCAGGGATAGAGATTATGGAGTAGGTACTAGTGAGTAGGGAGCAGGGAGTAGTTAGTAGTGAGCAGGGATTATGAGCAAGAGTGCAGAGATTAGGGAGTAGTGAGTAAGGAGTAGGGATTAGGGAGTAGTGAGTAGGCGGTAGGGATTATGGAGTAGAGAATATGGAGTAGGGTGCAGAGATTAGGGAGTAGAGATTGTGGAGTAGGCAGTAGGGATTAGGGAGTAGTGAGTAGGGATTAGGGATTAGTGAGTAAGTGAAGTGTGTTAAGGTCTGATGAGAGATGTTTCAGTGGATTTTTGTATTTGTTGTTTTGTTTTTAGGAGCTTGAGGAGAAGCTGGAGGCTCAGGCGGACTATGAGGAGATAAAAAGGGAACTAAAGTGAGTTATAAACACTGTAAACTCTGCATTTATACTGTAACACGTCAAGTTTAAGTTTTTATAAGTTGTATGTGAGTCACTGATTCTCTGAGTTTCTTTATATTTTCTAAAAAAAAAGAGCCATAGTGATAAAACTGAGATGACAGAATCTCTTTGATTGTCATGTGTCTTAAAGAAAAGGAGCTTTTAAACTTATTAAAGATGTACTTTTCAGGACTGCTGGATTTGGAACGCTCTAAGATTTGGATCTAACTGTATTTAGTTTCGGCTTTAAAGAGCAGCGCTGTGCTTTATCGACCCTCAGATCTGTAATGAGGGTGTTAACCCCGTTAGCGTGAGCCGTGAGCTAAATGATTAAATCTTGACTCCATAACTCGATTTAAGGCTATTAAAGTCGCTAAAGTTGGCCGTTGGTGAATGTGGGCCGTTGTTCAGCTGTTATACTGCGTTTAAATCCGTCCTGTTGGGACACATTCCACTGTAATGGAGGGAAATGTTTAGGGGGAAAAAAGAACTCGTTTAACTGCATGAAGCCGATGAAGCCGACGGTGTGTTTGCACGCTGTGTTTTACTTCCATAACCATTTAACGCTCAAAAAATGAAATTATATTGAGACTTAAAATGTCCCTGCTGTCAAAGATCATGTGTTTCCAGAACACACACTATTTTTATTTCCTGTAATAACAGCTTTATTATATTTAATTATAGAACACTTATGGTGTGTATAGTAATCTTTTAACCTGTTTTAAACTCGGATACTTCAGTAGTGACGATAACTGGAGCTTCAGGGTGAGAAGTGAGCTTCTAAGTGAACTTCTTTCTCTATTCGAACATAACGAGTGTGTATTTTTGCGTGTTTAGTCCTACTTGTATACATTTTTCCTGCTGCATCTTAATTCACGACATTCTCCCATCCCTAGCGTCCTGAGATCCATGGAGCTCAGTTCCTCAGAGCGTCCTGCAGAACAGGTAAAGCTTTAAGACTTTACTAAGCCTCTTCTATTTTTTTCTTCTCCGAGCCCAGGAAGCTGTTCTCAAGCTCAGGACTCCCAGTGGAACAAAATTAAGATCTATACCATGTGTTTTTGCACAGGGTTCCCCGAGACGGCAAGACACATCGCTTTCCAGGCAGGAGGACAGCGGCCAGGACCGAGACAGCGTCCAAAAACAACCGATTAACAGCAGCTTCACCGGTGAGTGTTTGAGGAAGTGATTGGATAAAATAAACAGCACATGGCGATTACAAAATGCAAAAAAAAAGCAAACAAATTGGAAATTGAAATCGATTTCAGCTTTATATGGAAAATTCGTCGCACAGAGAAACACTGGATCTGCCTCAGGGTTAATAACCACATCCATATAAAGAATATTAAAAACATAAATAAATAAAAGAAAAACAATAAGTGGCCTAAAACAAACAGATGTAACACATAAATGTTGCTTGTTTATGTGCTGAGAAATCCACAAATTAATGCATCATGCACATTTACAGTACTCAAAAAGAGCTTAAGGAGCAGAGGGAGTGAGTTAAGGAAGCTCTGACCAAATATGGAAAACAGGAAACATGAGCAGGCAGAACAGAATGGGTGCGGGTTAATGAGAACAGGAAACAATGACCATAAAAGGAAAGTGGATAGCAAAAGGCCAGGTAAGAGTGAACAGGATGGAATCAGTGGACCATAGACACTTTTTAGGTCACTTTATTCCCTGCAGTGACACACTCGTTAGGGGTGTGTGTGTGTGTGTGACAGGAAATGTCAGGTCAGTACACACCTCTGGGCTTCTCCATGGAAACACTGCTTCTCCTTTGGGATGTAAATCTGATTATAAACCTGACTGTAGTGTTTTAATTCTCACCTGAAACCAGTTATAATCTCTCTGTTTACGTGTTTTAATATTTTACTCAGTCCTGTGCTTTTCTTTCTTTCTTTCTTTCTTCACCAGTTTGTCAGGGTTTTCTCCTCTCTGGTGTTTAATATTATTGTCTCCTTCAGGTTCTGCGGAGAGTCGTCTTCCTGCCTCACCCTCCACCACACCTCCTCGATCCGGCCACGCCCACTCACAGACTCCACCCCTTTCTCAAATCCTCGTGAAGAGCAAAGCTCCACCTGAGTCGTCCCGCTCTTTTTCTTCTGATTTGTTCAGGCAGCGCTTCAGTGCCGCTTTTCCTCCACTCTCTGGCAAATCCTCAGCTAACTCGTTTCTCCAGCGGACGTTTGGGCAGAACCTGTTCAGCTCGGACCTGCACACGGAGGAGGAAGTGGACACGGCTGAGATCGCACGGCAGGTGAAGGAGCAGCTGATGAAGCACAACATCGGGCAGCGTGTGTTTGGACACTACGTGCTCGGGTTATCTCAGGGGTCCGTCAGCGAGATCCTCGCTCGCCCCAAACCCTGGAACAAACTCACTGTCCGCGGGAAAGAACCATTCCACAAGATGAGGCACTTCCTGTCTGACGAGCAGAACATCCTGACGCTGAGGAGCATTCAGGGACGACAGAGAGGTGATAAACATTATTAACATTAACATTACTAACATTATTAACATTATTAACATTAACATTACTGACATTATTAACATTATTAACATTAACATTACTGACATTATTAACATTCAGAGAACTCGAATCACAAATTCCGCTTATGAATGTTTATGAATATGATGTTAAAATATTTCCTCTCAGAAATCCAGGTTAGTTTGTTAGTTAACTCGTATACATGTGTATGAATCAATGCCAGTAACTTCGTTTAAGACACGCCCACTCTGATCAGCTCTTAATTCCATATATGGATTCAAAGACACACCTACTCTAGGCCCCGCCCCTTTGTATCAAACTGATCTACTGAGGAATTTCTATAAAATGAAGGTGAAATGGTGGCATTTGGTGGTTTTGATTTTCTTCTCTCTCTCTCTCTCTCTCTCTCCATCTGTCTGCCTCTCTCTCCTTTTCTTTCTCTCTTTTTGTCTTTCTGTCTTTCTGTATGTTTTTGTGCCTCTCTTTTTATCTGTCTCTTTCCTTTTCTTTCTCTCTCTTTATCTCTCTGTCTCTCAGGTAATATCACCAGTAGAGTCCGTGTTCCTGAAAGCAGCTCGGATGAATCCCATAAGTCCATTCTGGATCAGACTAAAAGGGACCTGCAGGGACACAAAAGTGAGTCGACTGCACTTCCTCTGACTGTGTGATGTCACTTCCTGTTAGGTTTATTAACATTCTGTGTATTCAGGAGGCAGCAAGGCAATGTGTGAAACACAGACATGTTTTTTTTCCATTTGTTCCTGCAGTTGAAGGTGTCCACTCGTCTTTATCAGTTTCCTCGGATGACAACCTTCCCTCCGTCCTGGACGTCCAGCAGGTGGCGTCCGGTTCCACGATGACCTCTGACCTTTCCAGTTTGGGCTCCAGATTACTCGGTTCCTCCATTTCTGTGCTGCCTTACTCACCTCTGGAGCTTACCTCTGCGAAAAACACGTCCTCCTCTCCTGTGATGGACTCCTGGAGAGAGCAGTGGTGGAACGCGATACACTGCGAACAGCGCAAAGACACACACACTCAGGAAGACACAGAGGTAGGAGAGATTTATGGACACTCTAGGACTAAGGTACCTTAGGTAGGACCTTTGGAATAAGGTATTCTGGGAATATAGAATCCTGGCAATGTAGGAGGTTTGAAATATTGGGAATATGGAGTGCTAATGAAGGGAATTTGGTTTTGTTTTGTATATTATGGGAATTACAGTAACACGTTTCTCTTATAATCTGCCTGAGATTTCACACTGATCCTTACCCGCTGTTTTCCCCTCAGCTGGGCAGCATGGTGTCTGAGATTCCCGTTTCCTCGCAGGATTACTGGAAGGACCAATCGAGCACAAGTTCAGAACAAAATCTGCAGATGTCCAACATGAACGAGACGCCTCACAGCAGCCCGTTGCTGCCTTCCTCTTCCTCTTCCTCTTCTTCCTCGTCGCTGCAAACAAAGCAAGCGAAAGCCACGATGACGCCGCTAACGTCCGAGCAGTACGAAAGATTCATGTACCAGGAAGTGGATACGGTGGAGCTCACGCAGCAAGTCAAAGAGAAACTCGCCAAGAACGGCATCTGCCAAAGAGTGTTCGGGGAAAAGGTACGAAATACGGTGTGGTCAGATGCACAGAGGCCACGCCCACTTCATGGAGACCGAAATAGAGGCCACACCCCCTTCACTAAGACTGGCACAGACAGAGGCCACACCCATTTCACTGACATGATTGAACATGATTAGTGTCACTAACAATCACGAGATCTGAAGACTGTGTGTGTGTGTGTGTGTGTGTGCAGGTTCTGGGCCTCTCTCAGGGCAGTGTGAGTGACATGCTCTCTCGGCCAAAACAGTGGAGTAAACTGACTCAGAAAGGCAGAGAGCCGTTTATACGCATGCAGCTGTGGATTGAAGGAGAACTGCAGGACCTCACGAGGGGTAACACACACACACGCACGCACACACACACACACACACACACACACACAGAGCTCATTGTAATTTTAGATTAGCCGTGTCTCCCAAAATGACGCAGTTGTCAGCTCATGTTTAGTTTGCAGTGTGTATCGAAGCAAAACGTGCGTGCGTGTGTGTGCGTGTGTGTGTGTGTGTGCGTGTGTGTGTGCGTGTGTGTGTGTGTGTGTGCGTGTGTGTGTGAGATGTCAGGGCAGTGCATGATGAATTACATCAGCCGTGTGACCTACATTAAAGAACATTAAAGCAGACTAGAAGAAATTCTCCTCCAGGGTTTGTGTGTGTGTGCGTGTGTGTGTGCGTGTGTGTGTGCGTGTGTGTGTGTGCGTGTGTGCGTGTGTGCGTGTGTGCGTGTGTGTGTGTGTGTGCGTGTGTGTGTGTGAGGTTGAGGGCACTGCATAACCCCTCATTAGTCACTGTAGATACATTCTGCTGAATGTCATCCTGCCCTCTAAACACACACACACACACACACACACACACACACAGTAATATTTCTTTGTCTCAGCAGAGACTTCAGCGAGTCTTAGCCCCGCCCCCGAGTCTCCTGAAAGCTCCACTGAGGAGCTCGTTAAGCTCGTTAGGGACCAGCAAGAAGAGGCGGAGCCTGAGTCACATGACACTGCAGCCGGGATGCAGGAAGCGGTGGTCACGCCGCTGGAACTCGACACCTACTCCATCAGCAAGAGGGTCAGAGAGGTGCTGAGTGATAATAACGTCGGTGAGCGAGAAAATAAAATAAAATACGCATCAGTTTAATCACCGCATGTGTCTTTAATAAACACGTCACGTCTGCCGCTTCATTTTTAAAGTGAAATTGTAGTAAATACTGATTATACTTACTGCAGATTTGAGGTCTGTATTTAAAAAAATTAATTAAATTTTAATTAATTTTAAATTATCCACTCCATGGGTAATTAAAGGATTATTAAATTAAGGCTGTAAAGACTAAAAAAAATATGTATGTGAAAACACAAGATATAACAAATACAGTAGGGTGTAAAATGCTGAAAAATAATTTTTAAAAAATAATAAAGTTTTTGTTAGTGTGTTTGTGGAAAAAAAGAATAAAAACAGACAGATTTCAGCTTCTAAAGGCTTAGTAATAATTAATAATTTATTAATAGTTGTTGATTTTGTCATTAATGACTTCATTATGAATTAAGATTAAGATTCATGTAACATTCATTGCACATGAAAGTATTACTTTGCTTAATTTTTAATCTGTATTATTATTATTATTATTATTATTATTATTATTATGAACAGAAGCAGAATAGTTAAGTGTGTTATTAAGACTCATTAATGTGTGTATGTGTGTGTGTGTGTATGTGTGTGTGTGTGTGTGTGTGCATGCAGGTCAGCGCCTGTTCGGCGAGGCTGTTCTGGGTCTGACTCAGGGCTCCGTGTCTGATCTTTTGGCTCGGCCCAAACCGTGGCACAGACTGAGTGTGAAAGGCCGCGAGCCGTATGTGCGAATGCAGCGATGGCTGAACGACACGAACAACATCCACAAACTGAGAGAAATCAAACACACTGAGAAAAAAGGTACAGGATCATCAAATGTGCATCTCTTCAAAATCTCCATCACAGGTTATAATGCATCTTCATGTCATGAAGCCACACCAGAGCCACCACGAGAGCAAAAGCAGTCATATTTACAAACACAAAATGGCTGCTGGCTCCGCCCCCTTCTCTGTGTACATACTACATCGTGTGGATATTAACGGTGTTCCACACATCACTGAGTTTTCCAGAGTAAACACAGGAAAAATACACACACACACACTCAAAAATATTTCACCTCATGAAGAAATACAGCACTCTAACACAGATTTCAGCTTCTATAGGCTTATTAATAATTAATAATTTATAAATAATTGTTGATTTTGTCATTGATGACTTTATTATGAATTAAGATTGAAATTCATATAACAGTCATTGCATATGAAAGTATTACTATTATGATGATGATGATGAACAGAAGCAGAATAGTTAAGTGTGTTATTGAGACTCATTAATTACCCTGTGTGTGTGTGTGTGTGTGTGTATCGACATCAGCACTAACGACAGGTGAACACTCAGCTGAATCCTATTTTACACATAATTATAAAATATTCTGTTAAAAACAGCTGCTGTGTTTCTGAAACCAGCACTGAAATGTTTCATGTTTTATCTCATGTGTGATATCTGGTTAGCGTTTATTCAGAGACTGCCCCCTACTGGCCATCTAACACCATCACACTGTAACGCTTCATCACAAAACGCTGGACGTAGAAGTTACAAAGGAGCAAGTGTGTCTGTTATTATAATTTATTTATTTTTTATTCTTATTATTTTAAGTTTAGTTTTAGTTTTCATTTGAGTAGTTTTACTTTCAGACTAACAGTTGGAGTATTTTTTGTGTGTCATATTATAAATGAGGAATAAATTAAATAAATTCACGCTTCACATCGAATGTAACAACACTGTAACGGCAAAACATGTTTCAGTTACCATTAAAATTCTGTAAAGCACTGAAGTCATGGGATATTTAATATTTCTTACAATTAAAATTCTCGTAAGTGTGTTTTTAATCTTGAATCGAATCTTATTATTGCATTTCGAATGCTGTCCTCTACTGCTGCCCTTTATAATAATCCTGCTGTGTGTGTGTGTGTATGTGCGTGTGTGTGTGTGTGTGTGTGTTCTCTCCAGTGTATCTGAAGCGGCGTGTGAGCTCGGTGTGTGAGGACGCTGTGCAGGACAGCGGTGTGTGTGTGGGAGAGTTTGGACAGGAGTGTGTTCCTCAGCTGAAGAAGTCTCGGGTCGTCCTCAGTGCGCAGGAGAAAGAGGCTCTGAGGAAAGCGTACGAGGAGAAACCGTATCCTTCACCAGGAGCCATCGAGGAACTCGCGCAGCAGCTCAGACTCAAAGCCAGCACCGTCACCAACTGGTTCCACAACTACAGGTCAAACACTCATAACGCACGCTCGTAACACACGCTTATAACGCACCTGTAACTTGCACTCGTAACGCACGCTCATAACATGCTCACAACACCCTCTTGTAACACACGCTCGTGACGCACTCTCATAACGCACGCTCGTAAAGCACTCTCATAAAGCACTGTCACAACGCACTCTCGTAACGCACGCTTATAACGCACGGTCGTAACACTCTCGTAACGCGTGCTAGTAACGCTTATAACGCACTCTCATAAAGCAACGTCACAACGCAAGCTCGTAACACGCTCATAACGCACTCTCATAACGCACACTCAAGCATGCACTCCTAACGCACGCTCATAACGCACACTCGTGGCGCACGCTTATAATGCACATGATCATCTCTAGAAAATACAGGAGATGTGTGAAATTTACAGCTAAAACATTACAAAGTGAAAACACACCCGCTGTTCGTTGAATTGTGGGCCGTTAAAACTGAAACGTCTCGTCATCGTCCTTATAAAAGTGTCCACGAGTTATTAAAGAGAGTTATTAAATAAAATACATTATTCTTATTAAAGACTGCCACTCATATTAATAACAGTATTAATGATGTTAATAATAATGTTAGTTATTTTCAACAAAGAAAAAAGAAGACAAAAGCAAATCAAATTCATATTACTATCATCCATAATAATAATAATAATAATAATAATAATAATATAGTATGTTTTATGTATTTAAATTAAGATCTTTACACTGTGTGCAACTATCACGAATAATGATGAAGAGTTAAATAAATTTAAAAAAGTAAAATAAATTTGCACGATCTGAAGGAACCACTGATTCTGAAAACCGGACAGTTAAAAACAGATATAAGGTTTAAATCTATACATTTTAAAACTATAAAATCTGTACCAATTACCAAATAATATCACAACAAAGCTTTTCCAGTTACCATGACAACAAGACACTGGCCATGGCTACGTCCCAAACCACTGTACCACCATATTATTAATGATGTAATAAATAAATAAATATATCTGCGAGCAGTGATGTGCGGGGTCCAAGCACTTTCTCGCAATTACTGTTTCCTAGGACTAGTTCACGAAAGTAGTTTTCGCATATTATGCAAATTAGCAAAAAATAAAATTGTGTAAATTTGTGGGCGGGGCCTAGATAAATTCAGCTTGAGCCAAGGAGTGAGAGGGGAAAAGAAGTTTGAGTGTAGGACTTCCAGTTCTCGTGATATGTGAATGCTTGTGGTGTAGCGCCACCACCAGGCCGATTGGACCGACCTCGCTCGCCTGAGTCGGGTCACTTCTGTAAGGTTTACGGGTTATGGTCTGAACCATTCGTTTCAGCAGAGAACCAGAAGAAGAAGAAAAATCTTAACAAGAACAATAAGGTTACAGCAATACGTGCTTGGACCCTAATAAAATATATTATTTATTTATTTATTTGCGTTATTGTGAGTTGCTCTTTAGACACGAAATTTAGCGTGGTGGTTTGGGACGGAGCCGTAGACGAGAGGCTGGAACACTTCCTGTTTCCTGTTTCCAGGTCTCGTATTCGGCGTGGAGTCTTCGTAGAAGCGACTGCAGTGAAATCAGACGGCGTCTCTGAGGGACAGACGAGTGGAACGCAGGAGCGCGCTGAGCTCCCGGACGCCGCGTTTAACTTCCCAGAATCCTCCGCTGCGCCCGGAATCCTGAGAGACAGCAGCCTGCGCAGGCAGAAAGCCGCCAACCTGAACAGCATCATCCACCGCCTGGAGAAAGCGGCGAATCGGGACGAGGCCCACGACGGCGAGGCGTGTGAGAGTCAGGACGCGAGTGCAGAGTGTGTGAACGCTTCCTCATCAGTCAGTGTGGATAACTAATGGGAGGCGGAGTTTCACAGAGCACTGTCAATCAAACAGCACATTAGCATATTAGGCCACGCCCATCGGGGGGAGCAGTCTCAGATCAGTGTGATCAGCTGTTATATGAGTGTTTTATCTCATTTATATCTTATTTAAATTTTGCTGGATGCTTAATAGACACTATTCTGGAATATTTTCCACGATTTCCCGATAACAAGCATCAGCACTGTGTTCAGATCATCTGCATTAACGCTCACATACATTAGAAATATAAGATTAATGAACTGATAACAGATGAAAATAAGAAACAGCTCCAGCAGTGTGCGCTCAGTGGACGTGGCGGGAGGAGAAAACAAAAAGAGATGATTTTGTTATTATTTTATTAATTATTATTATTACAGGGCACTTAACGCTCCGCTACGGCCCAAAGGTGCAAAACATACACCCCAAAAGTATAAAAACCCTTCAGCAATAAAGGCAGCAACTGTTACAGCTACTCCAATTTTTAAAATTTTATCAACCGAGAGTGTGTGTGTGTGTGTGTGTGTGTACAGAGAATAATAAGAGGCCTCAGACTTAAAAAGTAGCACTTGAGGAAGCAGAAGCTCTCTGCTGTCAGCTCTATGCAACTCTGCTTTGGATTTTTAAAGCGAGAAAGTTGAACTTCTTTGTCTAAAAATCTTTTTTAGGTGTTTTTATTTTAGAATTTTTAGCCCAGTGCCCTACTCCCTAATCTCTCCAAACACCCCACTGCATCATGGGTATTCACACACCTTATTCTCTATATAAGCCACATAAACACCATCATCAGCCCTCAGTGGGCGTGTCCCAAATCATCTCCACTACAGAGAAAGAAGTTTTTTTGAGAAATAATTTTACAATATTTAAACAAATAACTTTTAGTAAGGAGAATAGTTTAGAACCAGGTGCCTTCGGTGGATTTGTGAAATGAAACACAGCCGTGAAACAGCACTGGAACCCTCAGGTCCTTCGCATTAACGTTCACTTCACTTTATGACGTGTTTAGTCTTTGTGCGATTCAGTAGCTACTTCAGAACAAGCAGATGAAAAAAAACAAGCTCTAGTTCACTGTTCGCATTATTGTTTCTCTTTCTTAAACAATCGAGGTTGTGTGAATGCTCCAGAAAAAAAAAAATGGAAATAAACTCCTGGCTTTCGTGAGCTCTAACACTGCACACGTACACGTACACGTACACGCTTGCTGAATATCTAACACGCTAACCGGCTCCGTGAAACAGCCCTTAATATGGCGGCTGAAGGGGACATGAAGGGGACATGAAGGGGACGAGTGAATAAGAGCGATTCATTTTTCAGTTCATTTTATTCATGTGTGTTTGTGGCGAGTCTAACGTTGTCCTTCTCCTCTTTTTATCTTTAATAATAATCAGAATAATAGTAGCAGACTTTTTATTAGTTGATGTAGCGGTAGTAATTTATACAGGTATTTTATAAATATTAAAGTCTTATGGGATTGTTTTTTATTTATGTTTATATATATATATATATATATTTGAAGGGACGATAAACGATCAGCTTCCGTGCTGTCAGATGAACAAACTGCCGGCAGTTCATCATTAGAACATTAGAACTGTGTACTTTTAATACGTTATAATTAATTTTACACCTTTATTGTTCTGTTAATGAGTTTAATGAACGTGTTACTCTGTGCACTAATCATCCAGGCATTATAATGCATCATAACACATTTAAATTATGACTCGTGAAGCATATAAACTTTCTCATTTCTTTAAAAAAATGATGTGATCATTTCTCAGTGAGACCTACAGCAGGAGTTCCCAAACTTTTTGTCCAAACGACCCCAAATCTGTCTCTCTTAAAAACTTTACACCGTCGTCATGATGGTCGTCATGAGCTTCGTCTCAAGTCTAAAACTCTGACCTTACGTTCAAAAGTATTTACTAGAAATCTAGAAAATCCAGAAGGCTGGAACACAGAACAGAGCTTTCATGAGAGGATTTTAAAATTCAAACATGAAGAGTAATGAAACCCGGTTAGTGTTAGCGCTCAGTAACGCTCTAGAATAGTGCGTAAGTGTGTGATTTGTCTGTTTTTATTGCTGAGCTACACTAATGCAGCGAGTCAGGAGAGTGAAAACGACTAAAATAACACATATACATGCACACAAAATCCATCTTCAGTATTTCTGCTATCAGTTTATAAAATAAAGGAATGAAACTGTGTGAGTTTCTCTCGTGAGCCCACCTGTAAATGAAGCGACCTCTAGTTTGGGATCTCCTGCGCTACACACTGCGTTATCACACGCCACACGTCACGTCACCCTTCTGCTGAAATTCTGCTATAATTACACATTTAACACTATATTCTTATAATTTAAACAAAACCTCTTTTACAGACGCAGTTTTTTTTAGTTTCATCTTTATTTCATCAGTTTTATCTAACAGGAAGTTCTGCACAATAAATGAAATTCTCTCATTCGTCCCAGAAGTAGGAGTAAAATTACTGAAACGCTCTGCAGGTTTATCCCTCAGCATCAGGAATAAATTTCATCACTTCCTGTCTCAGGTTTTGATGTTTAAACCTTTATTTTAGTAAACAGATTCATTACAATAAGCAGCAGAAGTGTTCAAAATGTTTAACTGGATTCGTGTCTAATCATTAATCACACCTCGCTGTATGTCTATCTGCTAACGCTGTACGTTTAACAGCCACATTATTAATTTATTACACTTCATTAACTTACTGTCTTTTTTCTCATTTTTAATTTTTCTGATTTGATTTTTTTCTCCCTTTTCATTCAAATTAAAGTGAGTTATTATTTTATTTGTGTATTTTACTTGAGTCATTAGTGTAAAGCTTTAATTAAAAATAAAATTTTATTTAAAAATAAATAAATACAATTATTAGGGATCTGTTAGGGAGCTTATTTACATATTATTTACATATAATTTACATATAATTTACATATCATATATCAGGATGTGCGCTGATTTATAAACGATATTCCAGGCAGCCGTCGGATTCAAATCTCAGGATAAATCCCCATTCTAAAACTTTATTCATGCATTTTCTGGTGTGTTTTATATTTTTTATTTATTATTATTTTTTATTTTAAAGCATAAAATGGAGCTGAAGTGTAAATAAATAAAAAAAACTCCATTCCATTTTTATATGTATCTAATTTTATTTGTATTATCTGTATTTACAAATGTATTCTGTCTTCCAGTCTTAATCCAATACGGAAAAAATCAATCACTGTGTCATTATTCATTTTT